>RWGZ01000410.1:13291-142971 GCA_009725065.1 Utricularia reniformis
TTCTTCAGTATTTCCTCTATTTATAAGAGAATTATGAATATTATTTTATTCGTAAAATCAGACACACATATCCTATGTCATTTTCGTCCAAAAAATTCAGCTTTTTTACCTGCTTGTTTTTTTAACACGATCCGCGTTAGTTAAAATCAAATGTGGCCATGTTCTGGCACTGCGGCCGCGTTTCGTGAATGCGGAATAAATTTTTTTTTTCAAATTTTTTGTAGATTTCAAGGATCGAAACCTTGACCGGGGAGTGCAGCTTAGTCCATAAGAGAAGTGATTCACATTGAAAAGACTTGGGCCAAGTCAATTACCCATGATATCACTCCTCTTATAAACTAGACATTTTTACAGCACAATTCCACTAAATAGTTGGAATAATGCATCAAACTAGTAGGGAGAACGTAAAATATCAACAAATACCTATGTTCTAGATATCATGTAATTCCTATCATTTAGGTCACCTATCTTCTTCAGTATTTCCTCATTTTATAAGAGAATTAAGAATATTATTTTATTCTTAAAATCTAACAAAAATACTATGGCTTTTTCGTCCAAATAATGCAGGTTTCTAACCTGCTTGTTTTTTAAATCGATCCACGTTAATTAAAATCAAATGCGGCCATGTTCTGTCCCTGCGGCAGCGTTTCGTGAATGCGGGATAAATTTCAATTTTCAAATTTTTTGTAGATATCAAGGATCGAAATATTGACCGATGAGTGCAGCTCAGTCCTTAAGAGATGTGCAGCTCAGTCCATAAAAAAAGTGAATCACATTGAAATGAATTTAGCCAAGTCAATTACCCATTATATCACTCCTCTTATAAATTAGACATTTTTTTTACTTGACATACATTTTTAAGATGTATTTGACATTTTCTCTTAAAAAATTAGACATTCTCTTATAAAAGAGAATTATGAATATTATTTTATTCGTAAAATTTGACTCATATCCTATGGCTGTTTCGTCCAAAAAATGCAGGTTTTTAACCTGCTTGTTTTTTAACGCTGTCCGCGTTAATTAAAATCAAATGCGGCCGCGTTTCGTGAATTCGGGAGAATTTTTTTTTTCAAATTTTTTGTAGATATCAAGGATCGATACCTTGACCGGGGAGTGCATCTCAGTCCATTAGAGAAGTGAATCACATTGAAAAGACTTGGGCCAAGTCAATTACTCATGATATCACTCCTCTTATAAACTAGACTTTTAACTTTACAAACACGAAAATCATGAAAAAAACTCATTGTACATCAAATACAGCACAAATCCACTAACTAGTTGGAGTAATGCATCAAACTAGTACGGAGAATGTAATATATCAACAAATACCTATATTCTAGGTATCATGTCACTCCTTTCATTTAGGTCGCCTATCTTCTTCGGTATTTCCTCATTTTATAAGAGAATTAAGAATATTATTTTATTCGTAAAATCTGACTCATATCCTATTATTTTATTTTAACCTACTTGCTTTTTTAACGCGATCTGCGGTAATTAAAATCAAATGAGGCAATGTTTTGGTTCTTCGGCCGCGTTGCATGAATGCTGGAGAAATTTTTTTTTCAAATTTTTTGTAGATATTAAGGATCGATACCTTCACCGGGGAGTGTATCGCACTCCATAAGAGAAGTGCAGCTCAGTCCATAAGATAAGTGAATCACATTGAAAATATTTGGGCCAAATGAATTACCCATGATATCACAGCTCTTATAAACCAGACATTTTTTTTACTTGACAAACTCGAAAATCATGAAAAAAACTCATAGTACATCAAATACAGCATAATTCCACTAAATAGTTGGAATAATGCATCAAGCTAGTAGGGAGAATGTGAAATATCAACAAATACCTATGTTCTAGGTATCATGTCACTCCGATCATTTAGGTCACCTATCCTCTTCAGTATTTCCTCATTTTATAAGAGAATTATGAATATTATTTTATTCGTAAAATCGAACATATATCCTATGGCTTGCTCGTCCAAATAATGCAAGTTTTTAACCTGCTTGTCTTTTTAACGCGATCCACGTTAATTAAAATCAAATGCGGCCATGTTCTGGCCCTGCGGCAGCGTTTCTTGAATGCGGGATAAATAGTTTTATTCAAATTTTTTGTAGATATCAAGGATCGAAACATTAACCTGGGAGTGCAGCTCAGTCCTTAAGAGAAGTAAATCACATTAAAAAGACTTTGGCCAAGTCAATTTCCCATGATATCACTCCTCTTATAAACTATACACTTTTTTTACTTGACAAACTCGAAAATCATGAAAAAAACTCATTGTACATCAAATACAGCACAATTCCACTAAATAGCTGGAATAATGGATCAAAATTATAGGGAGAATGTAAAATATCAACAAATACCTATGCTCTAGGTATCATGTCACTCCTATGATTTAGGTTGCCTATCTTCTTCAGTATTTCCTCTATTTATAATAGAATTATGAATATTATTTTATTCGTAAAATCAGACACATATCCTATGTCTTTTTCGTCCAAATAATTCAGCTTTTTTACCTGCTTGTTTTTTTAACGTAGTCCGCGTTAATTATAATTTAATTCGGCCATGTTGTGGGCCTTCGACCGCGTCTCGTGAATGCGGGATAAATATTTTTTTTAAATTTTTTGTAGATATCAAGGATCGAAACCTTGACCGTGGAGTGTAGCTCAGTTCATAAGCGTAGTGCAGCTCAGTCTATAAGAGAAGTGAATCACATTGAAAACACTTGGGAAAGTGAATTACCCATGATATCACTGTTCTAATAAACTAGACAATTTTTTTACTTGACAAACTCGAAAATCATGAAAAAACTCATAGAACATAAACTACAGCACAATTCCACTAAATAGTTGGAATAATGCATCAAACTAATTGGGAGAATGTAAAATATCAACAAATTCCTATGTTCTAGGTATCATGTCACTCCTATCATTTAGATCACCTATCTTCTTCATTATTTCCTCATTTTATAAGAGAATTATGAATATTATTTTATTCGTAAAATCAGACACATATCCTATGTCTTTTTTGTCCAAATAATTCAGGTTTTTTACCTGCTTGTTTTTTTAACGCGGTCATCGTTAATTAAAATTTAATGCGGCCATGTTGTGGGCGTGCGACCGCGTTTCGTGAATGCGGGATAAATTTTTTTTTTCAAATTTTTTGTAGATATAAAGGATCGAAACCTTGACCGGGGAGTGTCGCACAGTCCATAAGAGTAGTGCAGCTCAGTCCATAAGAGATGTGAATCACATTGAAAATACTTGGGCCAAGTGAATTACCAATGATATCACTGCTCTAATAAACTTGACANACGAAACAGTTACAGGCTCACGCGTTCCACGCTTCGGGCCCTGTCACGTTTATCATGCTTCGGGCCCGATCACGCAGACCACGCATCGGTCCCAGCCTCGTTTTACATCCTGCGATAACAACCTCTAACAAACTTGTCAGAGGCGGTTACAGGACGTGGATTACACTCGCCGGCAACTCTATAAATACAGGGCAAGACGAAGGAAAAGACAGGACCCTTTGGATGCAGAAGAACAGGCTGTTACGCTGCCGAATTCTTCTTGCTTTCTTTATCTCGTCATTTTCGTTAACCTGTTTGTAAAAAACCTTGATTCATTTCTTTAGTGAACAGGCTAAGAGCATAATCAGCTCTTAGTCGAGTGGTTTTCACCCCAATTCAAGGGCTTTCCACTATAAATTGTCGTGCATTTACTTTGATTTTCTCGCTTTCGATTGTCTTCATATTTTAAAGAAATCAGAACCGAGTTCGTTATTTGAACGAACCGGACGACTGTTGGTACCCCCTAAAAAGGGACCATAACAACATTGAAAACACTTGGGCAAAGTGAATTACCCATGTTATCACTGTTCTAATAAACTAGACAATTTTTTTACTTGACAAACTCGAAAATCATGAAAAAACTCATAGAACATAAACTACAGCACAATTCCACTAAATAGTTGGAATAATGCATTAAACTAATTGGGAGAATGTTAAATATCAACAAATTCCTATGTTCTAGGTATCATGTCACTCCTATCATTTAGATCACCTATCTTCTTCATTATTTCCTCATTTTATAAGAGAATTATGAATATTATTTTATTCGTAAAATCAGACACATATCCTATGTCTTTTTTGTCCAAATAATTCAGGTTTTTTACCTGCTTGTTTTATTAACGCGGTCATCGTTAATTAAAATTTAATGCGGCCATGTTGTGGGCGTGCGACCGCGTTTCGTGAATGCGGGATAAATTTTTTTTTTCAAATTTTTTGTAGATATAAAGGATCGAAACCTTGACCGGGGAGTGTCGCTCAGTCCATAAGAGTAGTGCAGCTCAGTCCATAAGAGATGTGAATCACATTGAAAATACTTGGGCCAAGTGAATTACCAATGATATCACTGCTCTAATAAACTTGACATTTTTTTACTTGACAAACTCGAAAATCATGAAAAAAACTCATAGAACATCAAATACAGCACAATTCCACTAAATAGTTGGAATAATGCATCAAACTAATAGGGAGAATGTAAAATATCAACAAATTCCTATGTTCTAGGTATCATGTCACTCTTATCATTTAGATCACCTATCTTCTTCATTTTTTCCTCATTTTATAAGAGAATAATGAATATTATTTTATTCGTAAAATCTGACAAATATCCTATGGCTTTTCTTCCAAATAATGCAGGTTTATAACCAGCTTGTTTTTTTAAAGCGATCCGTTAGTTAAAATCAAATGCGGCCATGTTCTGGCACTACGGCCGCGTTTCGTGAATGCAGGATAAAATTTTTTTTCAAATTTTTTGTAGATTTCAAGGATCGAAACCTTGACAGGGAGTGCAGCTCAGTCTATAAGAGAAGTGATTCACATTGAAAAGACTTGGGTTAAGTCAATTACCCATGATATCACTCCTCTTATAAACTAGACATTTTTTTTACTTGACAAACTCGAAAATCATAAAAAAACTCATAGTACATCAAATACAACACAATTCCACTAAATAGTTGGAATAATGCATCAAACTAGTTGGGAGAATGTCAAATATCAACAAATACCTATGTTCTAGGTATCATGTCAATCCTATCATTTAGGTCGCCTATCTTCTTCAGTATTTCCTCTATTTATAAGAGAATTATGAATATTATTTTATTCGTAAAATCATACACATATCCTATGCCTTTTTCGTCCAAATAATCCAGGTTTTTAACCTTCTTGTTTTTTAACGCCCTCCGCGTTAATTAAAATCAAATGCGGCCATGTTGTGGGCCTGTGACCGCCTTTCGTAAATGCGGGATAAATTTATTTTTTCAAATTTTTGGTAGATATCAAGGATCAAAACATTGACCGGAGAGTGTAGCTCAGTCCATAAGAGAAGTGAATCACATTGAAAGTACTTGGACCAAGTGAATTACCAATGATATCACTGCCATAATTTACTAGATAGGGAGAATGTAAAATATCAACAAATACCTATGTTCTAGATATCATGTCACTCCTATCATTTAGGTCACCTATCTTCTTCAGTATTTCCTCATTTTATAAGAGAATTATGAATATTATTTTATTCGTAAAATCTAACAAATATCCTATGGCTTTTTCGTCCAAATAATGCAGGTTTTTAACCTTCTTGTTTTTTAACGCGATCCACATTATTTAAAATCAAATGCGGCCATTTTTTGTCCCAGCGGCAGCGTTTCGTGAATGCGGGATGAATTTTTTTTTTCAAATTTTTTGTAGATTTCAAGGATCGAAACCTTGACCGGGGAGTACATCTCAGTCTATAAGAGAAGTGAATAACATTGAAAAGACTTGGGCCAAGTCAATTTCCCATAATATCACTTCTCTTATAAACTAGACATTTTTTTACTTGACAAACTCGAAAATCATGAAAAAAACTCATAGTACGTCAAATACAGCACAATTCCACTAAATAGTTGGAATAATGCATCAAACTAATAAGTAGAATGCAAAATATCAACAAATACATATGTTCTAGGTATCATGTCACTCCTATCATTTAGGTCGCCTATCTTCTTCAGTATTTCCTCTATTTATAAGAGAATTATGAATATTATTTTATTCGTAAAATCATACACATATCCTATGGCTTTTTCGTCCAAATAATCCAGGTTTTTAACCTGCTTGTTTTTTTAACGTGGTCAGCGTTAATTAAAATCAAATGCGGCCATGATGGGGTCATGCGCTGAGTTTTGTGAATGCGGGATAAATTTTTTTTTTTTCAAATTTTTTGTAGATATGAAGTATCGAAACCTTGACCATGGAGTGCAGCTTAGTCTATAATAGAAGTGCAGCTCAATCCATAAGAGAAGTGAATCACATTGAAAAGTATTGGACCAAGTCAATTACCTATGATATCACTCCTCTTATAAAGTAGACATTTTTTTTCTTGACAAACTTGAAAATCATCAAAAAAACTCATAGTACATCAAATACAACACAATTCCACTAAATAGTTGGAATAATGCATCAAACTAGTAGGGAGAATGTAAAATATCAACAAACACCTATGTTCTAGGTATCATGTCACTCCTATCATTTTGGTCGCCTATCTTCTTCAGTATTTCCTCATTTTTTAAGAGAATTATGAATATTATTTTATTCATAAAATTTGACACATATCCTATGGCTTTTTCATCCAAATCATTCTGGCTTTTAACCTGCTTGTTTTTTAACACAGTCCGCGTTAATTAAAATCAAATGCAGCCATGTTCTGGGTCTGCGGCCGCGTTTCGTGAATGCGGGATAAATTTTTTTTTTCAAATTTTTTGTAGATATCAAGGATCGAAACCTTGATCGGGGAGTGCAGCTGAGTCCATAAGAGAATTGCAGCTTAGTCCATAAGATAAGTGAATCACATTGAAAAGACTTGGGCTATGTCAATTACCCATGATATCACTACTCTTATTAATTAGACATTTTTTTACTTGACAAACTCGAAAATCAGTAAAAAAACTCATAGTACATCAATTATAGCATAATTCCACTAAATAGTTGGAATAATGCATCAAACTAGTAGGGAGAATGTATAATATCAACAAATACCTATGTTCTAGGTATCATGTCACTCCTATCATTTAGGTCGCCTATCTTCTTCAGTATTTCCTCATTTTATAAGAGAATTATGAATATTATTTTATTCGTAAAATCTGACACATATCCTATGGTTTTTTGTCCAAATAATGCAGGTTTTTAACCTGCTTGTTTTTTTAACGCGGTCCGCATTAATTAAAATCAAATGCGGCCATGTTCTCGGCATGCGGCCGCGTTTCGTGAATGTGGGATAAATTTTTTTTTCAAATTTTTTATAGATATCAAGGATCGAAACTTAACCTATTCCCTTCTAAGATGAGATGAATACCAACTCAATCATTATAATTACGTGTTATAAATCAACATATTATATCTAATACCATTATTTTAACGATTATTATTTATATAAAATAATTTTAATTTAAAGTTATATTGTAAATATTATTTTGATAATATTAATATTACAAATTTATATATATTTGATATTTTTTGGTATTGATAAGGAATTCGGGGTAGCAATGCAACCAACATAAGCTTGCATGCGATCAATAGGTCATCTCGAGTTCATGGTCTCGCCCATGGTTTTAAAAAACCGGTCGGACAGGCCAGTTAGATCCGGAATCGCTCATTATTCCGATCCGAATTAAACTAGTTGACCAATTATTTTAAAAACCGGTTTTGGGGTCTAAAAGTCCACTTGAATAGGTTTATTTAACTCAAAACCGGTTAAAAATTCGGTTTTTATGAATTTATATTAAAAAATAAAATAAAATTTTTTGGGGCCTAAACGGTAAAAATTTTTTTGGGGCCTAAAAATTTTAAATTTTTTTAATATAAATTCATGAAAACCGATTTTTTAACCTGTTTTGAGTGAAATAAATTTTTTCAACTCGATTTTTAGGCCCCAAAACCGGTTTTTAAAATAATTGGTCAACTAGTTTAAATCGGATCATAATAATGAGCGATTCCCGATCTAAATGGCCGGTCCGACCAGTTTTTTAAAACCATGGGCGAGACCATGAACTTGAGAGGACCTTTTGATCGCATGCAAACCTATGTTCGTTGTATTGCTGCCCCGAATTCCTTATCAATACCAAAATATATCAAATATATATAAATTTGTAATATTAATATTATATAAATAATATTTATAATATAACTTTAAAAATTATTTTATATTTTTATATAAATAATAATCGTTAAAATAATGGTATTAGGTATAATATGTTGATTTATAACACATAATTATAATGGTTGAGTTGATATTCATCTCATCTTAGAAGGGACTAGGTCAAGCTTTTGATTCTTGGTATCTACAAAAATTTTGAAAAAAAAAATTTCTCCCAAGTTTACGAAACGCGGCCGCGGGCTAAATCAAACATGGTAGCGGGTCCAATACCCATATCACATTAAAAAAATAAGTAGATTTTTAACCTGCATTATTTGGGCGAAAAAGCCCATATCCTAGAACCACAAAACATAATTTTGGACATTGATAAGTGTACACAGTTCAATACACAAATATTGGCTATGGAAAATGTAACAATTATCGATCCCAACTTATTTCTCGCACCAAGTATCTATCAAGATCTCCATTTGTCGACGATGCTTCGTCGATCGACATCATATTTGATCCGATTTGTCAATACCCGATTGATGCAATGCATGCATTTCATGTCTTAACAATATGTAAAGTTAAATCACCACAATTTTTCCACAAAATTTTCTAAAACTCAATTATAATTCTCAGGGTCTATCTCAATCTCATCATAAGGTATATCACTATATTCCACCATAAACCAGCTCAATTAGCTCCAAAAAACGGTTCACCTGAACAAGCCAAGGCTTCACCATATGAGAATAACATCATTCAAAATATTACGCCCGAGAGATTCACTCCTGCAAATTAGCTTGTGTTAAAATTGTTTTTGATACTGTGATTTCGAGACGGGATCTCTCTCAGTGCATCTTCAAGGCCACGATGATGGCACCTCACAATGCATACTTTCCCTTCACATTAATTCACTCATTTTGATGCAGATACAGCATCGTGTACTTGACTACTTCATAAAAGGAAACAACGATCCCAACCGAAGGACCTGCTCGGGCTACTCGAGGCCCAGCACCTGCAAATAGTCCTCTCATACCTCCATCCCTGTCCACAAATGAACCATGATCAGGTCTCGGAGAAGCACAAGAGAAATATGTGATCCCACCTATATATCTCGACTAATGTTTCCCATGTCGTCATCTTCATTGCTCGTTTGAGATTACTCTGAATATCCAACAAGGGAATGCTCAATATAAATAAAGAGAGGTGTTTGTTATTGGTCCCTAAACTTTATAATGGTGTAAAAAGTGATGCCCCAAAATTTGTAAATTACATACAAAACCCATGAAATTGATATAATATGCATTGGCCCCCCAATTTTTAAATATTGTAAACACTATGCCCTCAAAGTTTAAGAATTACGTGGTTAGCCCCCAAACTTTCAAAACCGTTTGTATTTGCCCCTAATACTCATTAATATTTTAAACGTCTCCATAGTTTGTATTTGGCCCATCAACCTTGAAAAGATGTAATGACTGTCTCCAAACTTTAAAATTTTAAGAATAAAGCATAAATTATAAAAATAACTTATACGAAAAAAGACGAAATCCACTACTATTCACTCAAGGGTCATTTTTGAACGGTTTTAAAACTTCGGGAGCATCTCATAAAATTTACAAAATTTGGGGCATCGTCTTTACACTATTTTAAATATTGGGAGCCAATGCCGTAATTTTCTCATAAATAAAGTGTGTTATGGTCCCTTTTTAGGGGGTACCAACAGTCGTCCGGTTCGTTCAACAAACGAACTCGGTTCTGATTTCTTTAAAATGTGGAAGACGATTAAAAGCTAAAAACCAAAATGAATGCACGGCAATATATAGTGGAAACCCCGTGAATTGGGGTGAAAACTACTCGGCTAAGAGCTGATTATGCTCTAGGCCTGCTCACAAAAGAACATAAATCAAAGTTCATACAAAACAGGCTAATGAAAATGACGAGGTAAAGAAAGCGAGAAGAATCCGGCAGAGTAACAGTCTATTCTTCCGCGCCNGCGGCACTTCAGTGAGTCCGAGGCCCGAACCGTTCCCATACGTAACTCAAAATCAGCGACGTGATCAATAGGATCACCATCGCCTCGGAATGTCGGCAACCCCTCGGGGTTGCGATAATGTCGATCTGGGACCGCTGCCCAGATTTCTTCTGAAAAGGGGAGCATCAAATCTCCCAAGGCGGCTGATACGCCTTCAGATTGATGGGATGACGCTTGGACAGCATGTAAATTATGCCACCAATCGTCATCCTTACTTCGCCTTATAGGAGCCACCATGGCCCTGTTAAATAAGCCAGGATTGCGTCCCAGATTCGGTTCGCAATCCTTCAGCGCACGCATACTCTCCAACTCCTTGGTGAGCTCATCTATTCGTCGCTGCATCTGCTCCTGGTCATTTCCAGGAGCGGGAGTTAGAGCTCTGGCCGGAGGGGGAGGAGTAGATCGATATCTAGGCCTCCTTGTATTGACGCCACGCCTGAAGGTTTCTTCTTCATCAGTGCTGCGTTCGTCGGGATCACTTTCATATCCTCTGTCTCTGGGAACAGGGCTTGAGATAGCCGGTGGTTCTGTTCCACTTTTCTCCACCGTAATTTCCAGTACCACCTTCCTTACGACAGCTTCCAAATCCTGTAATGTTAATGTTGGTGCTGGAAGACTGTCGGGAAGCACGTCACTATCATTTGTCGGAGTTCCAGTTGTCATGCTTTTGATTATCCTATCCCAGGTAGAAAACTCAAATGAGATTAGAAAAAATCGTCCCCACGGAGGGAGCCAATGCCGTAATTTTCTCATAAATAAAGTGTGTTATGGTCCCTTTTTAGGGGGTACCAACAGTCGTCCGGTTCGTTCAACAAACGAACTCGGTTCTGATCTCTTTAAAATGTGGAAGACGATTAAAAGCTAAAAACCAAAATGAATGCACGGCAATATATAGTGGAAACCCCGTGAATTGGGGTGAAAATCACTCGGCTAAGAGCTGATTATGCTCTAGGCCTGCTCACTAAAGAACATAAATCAAAGTTCATACAAAACAGGCTAATGAAAATGACGAGGTAAAGAAAGCGAGAAGAATCCGGCAGAGTAACAGTCTATTCTTCTGCGCCCAAAGGGTCCTGTCTTTTCCTTCGTCTTGCCCTGTATTTATAGAGTTGCCGGCGAGTGTAATCCACGTCCTGTAACCGCCTCTGACAAGTTTGTTAGAGGTTGTTATCGCAGGATGTAAAACGAGGTTGGGACCGATGCGTGGTCTGCGTGATTGGGCCCGAAGCATGATAAACGTGACAGGGCCCGAAGCGTGGAACGCGTGAGCCTGTAACCGTTTTGTAACTGTTCGGACCGAACCCCGGAGCCAGCTGGCAGATAACGCTTTTATTTACTAAGGTTATCTTCGGTCCTCTGTGTTGAACATCGGGCCGCTCTTCCTGAAGGTGTAAGTGGGCTGTAAGTGTTCGTTTTGATTATTTAAGTCGGCCCAAATGTTATCGGGCCTCATCCATTACAGGGTACCCGGTCCTAGAGTTCTCATCAAAGTGAAAAAATTGCGTGCAGGGGAGACATCTATTTGATATATGAGAATAAGAGAAATACCTCTATTTGACGTCTTGTTCTAGCAACATCCAGAGGGCATGTGCTTGCTGCTGCTAAGCTTCCAGCCACAAAGCCTGCTGAGAAATTCGCACATACGATGCCAGATGATCCTGCTTCGTCACCTATGCTGCTCAATATTTTACGACGAAACTTCAAGGAAGGAACAGAGAGTCTAAGCCAACCAGATTAATCTAAAGCAATCAAAATCACCAATAATATTGCTCAACATTTTACCGGCTCAAGAGTTGACCAACAAACAGCAGAAAAAGGAACATCACGAGCGACCTGAGCTCCTAAGCCAGTCCACAAAATCCGAAAACCTTGAACTGCATCAACAAATGAAGGCAGGCAGATCATTAGCAACTGGAATGAAGTAAAAATATTTTAAATTTAGATATGTGGGAAGCTAACAAGATTGATTGCTAGCCGATTTGTGAGGGGAGATAACACCGATCAATGTTTTGAACACCCCGGGAGGCTTTAAGCCAGCTTCACTGTACTGGAATGCCTATGAAGTTTTAGTCCATAATCCGATATTTGATACATAAACATGAAGGAAAAAATGTGATATCATAGTTGGTAGCTTGAATTGCCTGCATTCTAGTTCTAGCAAGTTCAACCGGATAGCAAGTGACACAAGCTATCGATCGTGCCAATGATCCAGCAACTAAAGGAACGTATGGCGTTACTGATGGAGCGTTCTGTGACGCAAACTCCTCCAGTTGAATGCGGAAAATATCATATAACGGCATGTAGATTCCCACCTGAAAGGAGTTCAACTAACATGTTGATGTATTTTGTATCATTCATTTGAAAAATGATCTTGTAGAAGGATGCTCACAGAAGGTATTGCTAACGCTAAACTAGCATTAGTTCCCCGCCACAACCTTGAGAATCCTTCCTGTGAAGTTCAATCCTATCTATCACAATTATTCGAATTGTCCAAGATTCAACATAAATTCTTTTCGAATTGCACAATTTCACCAACCTGACGTACTACTTTGTACAATACATCGAATGTTCCTTTATATCTCGTACAATCCGGGGAGCAAGTTGAAGCAGTGCGAAAATATGTTGACATGTAATCCTTGTAATGCAGCATAAAAAACCATATCATAAGGCTAATGATTTGATAAAGGAATATATCATGACCTTTAAAAATACTTCAGTGGAATAAAGAATCAAATCGATTCAAGTACCTTGGTGTTTCGGGAGCATCCAGCTAGGCATACACCATTATAGGTGACTCCAGCAGCCTGAGCTTGCAGTCTTGTCTGAAAAGCCAACTATCAGAAAGTGCGTGCAAATACAAATCCAAAACATAGTTCAGCATGTTGCAAGGCAATAGCACAAAATACAGTTTGATACAAGGTTTTCCAAACTAGTATTGGTCCATTAAAGGGGTAATTTAAAGGGCATACTCTCTAAATTACGAAAATGCAAATATGACGTACTATTTGAGCAAATATATACATTTGTAGCCCTCCAACTTCAATTAAATCAACACATCAAATTACCAATATCGTTTATTATTGACCATCTAACGATGCCTTTAATATATAGTCTTATGTACAATTCTTGAACTTCAATTTTGTATAACTTTTCAAACTATTAGAGTCTTATGCGTATTTTGAGGGTCAATCATGCTAATGGAAAAACGTTTGTCAACTTAAGGGAAAATCGGGTGCTATAGTATCAGTGGTAAAAAACAAAAGCTATTGAAAACTTTAGATGTTGCAATTTTGTAAGTTGGAGGCATGACTTTTACACCGCCCATAAGTTTGGGGTTACTTATACAATTTTCTCGTACTAATAGATACAATTTGAGAACTTAACATAGCATATTGATCTGTACTAAACACAATAAAACATATAGATACATTTTACATCTTGTGCCCATGAAAACAACCCCTGACAAAGAATTTAATGAATAATTTTGATATTCATATTTTAGAACTATCACGAGGTAAGACTGAGAACTTGACAGGATATTTTAGTCATTTTTTCAGAAAGAAAATTAGCAAAGTCATCAAAGGATAAAATAACACATTCTTGAAAAAATGCTACATCCCTGAATACCAATAAGGTAAAACGTTTAGAGCACAAGATCCAGTATACATTCAATAAGCATAAAAAATGAGCAAATTCAGATTATTAAAGATTACCTATTGGTACTTCTTAGTACCCTATTCAGCTGATCCAAAGTAAGACTAGAATCACCATTTTGATAAAAACCGAGCGCAAGGAAGGAACACTCTGAAAAATTAATAAAAAGGGTACCTTGGCAACATCAAGTGGGTTCACAATGATAGCAGAGATGAAGGCGGCGCCTGCGGCTGAGAATGCTCTCTCCACATAGCTTAAATTAACATCAGAGACACGGGGACTCGAAGATGCCATATCTTTCTCTAAAACTCTGTTTTCTTCCTCGAATTTGCCAGCCGCAACCACTCTTGAGATGAAACCAACATCAAAGAATAATAAAATTCAAACTTTTTACTCAAGAAACAACGAAAATTGAGACGAGGTTGGAATCGTGTAAGTTAGAGAAGTAATTGAGGCACCACGTTTTGACTCGTGGCGTGTAATTGAGGAGGCGCCAAACAAAAAGAGCAGGGCAACAGAAATCTGGGCCCATCATTTACTCCCATAATCTATTAACTACAAAGTACGAACCCACTGGCCCAATATTCTTAGGCGGAAAACTGGATTTTAAATTAAAATGTTTATTTTCAAGAAAATGGCTTTTTAAATTACTTGAAGTTTTAAATAAATAATTATATAAATTCGGGAAATTAGGTTACAAAATTCAAACGTCTATCATTGGGCGTTTATTTTTCCAGTTGGGGTCTCTGCCACTAAGAATAACTAGACATCTATTTAGTCATCCTCACAAAATTCATCCTCTAATTTGAATAACTAAACAAATTACTAAAGTTTTTTATGGACATAACTGTGACAACTAAATAGTATATAAAGATAACACTAATACAAATTAATTTACTGATTTGATTATTTATTTTATTTTATATTTTTAATCATATAGTTATGAATTATATATATATATGATATGTATGATAAAAATGTATAATTATATTTTTCATTGAAAAAAACTGAATAATATTATAAATATAAAATTAATTGTATTTTATTAAAAAGTAAGAAACTTAATTTTTTTTCATAATAGATAGAAACTTACAGGTTATTTGGATAGTAATTAGAGTAGATGGCCTATCCAAGTAAATCAATCTCCATATTGTGTGCTTTTAGGAGACAACCCTATCCTTAAGGTCTAAGAAACAAACAGTGTTGGTTTCAATGGTGATGGTTCATATTGTTCTATGTGGGGTCTTGAAACAAATTGTCGTGAAACAAATTTTAGAATTTAGTTGGCTTTTATAAGATGCAAAACATTAGTTGGATTTTAGCTCAAATAATGCAATTGAGAAAATCCATTTCTTTGAATGGAACACATGATGAATTCCATTTCATTCTAGAAAATAATGAATAACACTTCCACGGTTATATTTATTTGTTACAAATCAATATATTATGATATTATACATAATAACATTTTATTTTTATTATTTATATAAAATTATAAATATTTATTATTTAAAATTATCTTTTAAAATATTATTTTGATTATAATAAATATAATTACATATATTTGATATTGTTTGGTATCTTACGCACACCAAGAGGAATTACATGTGACGGAAAATTCTTATAAGGAACTTTATCACATCAAATGTCGGCTGAGTTCAACAAGCTATAAGAAATGAAATCGAGAGTCCTGATGAAGAATTTCGAAGAAACAATCTAAAACTGGAGGTAAGACTGAAAATTATGATACACGTGCAATCGTACTAGCACTTATCCAATGTCTCCCATCAGAACTCACAAAACATGACGGTGCAAGCATATTAGGATTTATTCGTCAATAGATCAGTTTTCGCCAGACCATCTGGTTTTGTCATTTATTTTAAAAAAAGAAAATTCTATTTAAAAAATATTTATTTTTATTATTATATAAATAATAAAAATAATAATAGTAAAAAACATGTTATTATGTATAATATTGGTTTGTAACATATATATTTAATGATTAAGTTGATACTCATTGATATATAGAATGTAATAGTCATAGCTCATGGGTTAAATTCTTGTTTATTGTAAAATTTGAAAAAAAAATTTAAAAATTATCCTCTTTCTGCATTCTATTAAGTATTAACGTGGTCATAGGATATGTCAAACCTTGCTGCAATCTCATACCACGCTTACCGGCTGAAACACAATATTTTAAATTTCCGATATATCCGAAATTTTAGATTTACTGACTTCGGCCAATATGAGCTTTTATGAGTCGGGTTTTTGCGGGTCGGGTTGAGTTTTGTTTTAAAAAAAATAAAATATAAATATTTTATAATTAAATTTATTTTAATATTCCGGTATAGATCCAATATATATATAGTATATCCGATAAAATATCTAATATATTAATCTAATGAGCTTATCCGGTATACCGACAAGTACTGGTTTTTAAAACATTGCTGAACGTGATCCACTCTAACAAAATAAATCGATTTTACAGTTGCATTTTTTTGAAGAAAAAGCCTATGTGAACCTGAACATTAATGACCTCCAGCCCGTTACTAAGCGAAGGAAATTAGTGAATCTTCCAAAATAATTGATCTGTTCCTTCCTCTCCTGTTACTAGAAGAAAAGGTACAAA
The DNA here is from genome assembly GCA_009725065.1 of Utricularia reniformis. Lineage (NCBI taxonomy): Eukaryota > Viridiplantae > Streptophyta > Magnoliopsida > Lamiales > Lentibulariaceae > Utricularia > Utricularia reniformis. The sequence goes on from RWGZ01000410.1 coordinate 29,790, forward strand.
CTTGAGATTCGATTGTTTTGTTTTCCATTCCAAGCCTATACAAAAAGACCGGAGTGGTGTCATACTCTGAGGAAGAAAGGTTATAACCCCAATCCCTGGGTAATTTCTCTGCTAAGCCACCCTTTGCCCACTACGTGCTCGACGAAATGCCGCAACTGGAGAAGCCCAGGGCTACGGTATCCAATAATACTTCAATTGTAGGCCAATCAGAAGAAGAAATCGCGGCGCCTTTACAGCCTCTGAAAGACATCGTACCCTCTGCACAGAATAATGTAAACGTCATGTTCATATTAGTCGACAAAGGGAGAACGATGATAGAATTGCAACACAAAACTTGCCTAGTACTAGCAGCTGACGAGACGGCGGCTGTGCACTTCCAGCTATGGGGTGACGAGTGCGACGCTTTCAGTACCGGTGACATCGCGGTATTGAGTAATGGTATTTTTTCATACGTTAGGAACAATCTTGTGTTAAGAGCGGGGAAGAAAGGAAATGTGAAGAAAGTGGGAGAATTCATGATGAGTTTTGTGGAGACACCCAATTTGAGCGAAATGGAATGGGCGCAGGATCCTTGTAATCCCAAGAAATACATCGCCAACACTATCATTTCTTCCCATTCACGCATCTTTCCACCGTTGAACTGACCAAACTTTTTTTCACATGCTAAGAATATAAATTTTAAATGCTACTGTCATGGTTCAATTTTCCTATTTTGAGTATTATTTGCAAGGATTTGTGTGTCTCATGTGGATATGGATATATACTATATAGGCCAGGCTTGTCATTTTTTTCCATATGAAATCTAAATGTATAGTTTTTGCTCCATCGATGTTTTCAATTTTGATATTTTGGAGAGTGATGGTTTAAATGTTGTGAGAGCTGAATCATTGCACATTAGCTCTCTCATTTTTTGCTGCCAAAAGTCCTTTTTTTATGGCTGAAGATTGTAATTACTACATCAATGGCATCCTTCACCTTAGAGCAGAGCTCATCATCAAAAGGGAAATTGTTGAGACCAAGGAGGATTGAGACACAAACCCCTTTCTTTCATTGCCAATTTGCTGATGCATGTACACATCTGCTACTCTTCCAGAGACAAATCCTAAGACAAGTGTAGATTTCAACATTTTCAAATTATGTAATACTAAGGAAAATGGAAAATATTTTTTTGAAATTAGTCCACATAATTTCATGATTTTGATCATTTTTGCAAATGTCACCCTTTGACAATTTTATTTCTCAAAATTTTATGAGTGTAGATCCAAAAGTATCAAAATGACAAAACCGATCTCAATACTTTATACGTTTTGGTAATATCAGTTCTCAATGTTTAATCTATCTATATGATATAATTGATCCTCAAAGATTTTTAATTTTGGCAATTGTGATCCTCAACAAAAATCAAATTTTGGGGATCTTATTTGCCAATTGTTGCTAGATCAACTTTGTCAAAATCTTAAAAGTTTGGGGACTAAATATATCATTGCAAATTATAAGAATTGTAATTTCCTCAAACTTTGGGGACCCTCAAAGTTCCAAAATCGTTTATATTTGACTATAACTCCTCTTAATATTTTAAATGCTCAAGAGTTTGTATTTGAACCCTTAACCTTGAAAAATGTAATGATTTTGTTTCCAAACTCTGAAAAATTAAAAAATAACACATAAATTGTCGAAATAACCATACGAAAAAATATGAAACCGCTACTATTCACAACAGGATCATTTTTGAATGATTTTGAAACTTATGTGACATTGCATGCTATTTAGAAACTTTGATGTCGGCGTCGTAATTTTTTGAGTATTATATATTAGAAGTCATAATTGAAATAGTCCATATCATTATCTTTGTCCGTTTATCTCTAGAGATATTAAGGTTTATGTACCATTGTTTTCTCTATATATGTGATATCAATAAGATTGAGAAGAAAAGATAGGGAGCTAAGTTTTCATTCGTTTTTAGATCTCGTTCCCAATCTTGATTTTTTAATTCACAGTTAAATCATTCATTGTTCATGGCAAGAGAGTTGTAGTATGCAGGTTATTGATTTCTTCACAATTGTCTTTTAAACTCAAGGTTTTTATAAACAAGCGTCATACCTCAGATTCGAGTCTAAAGCTCAAGTCTTTTCTCGTTATTTGTTTTCATATATTATTGTTGAAAGCTAATCTTTATTTTATTTGAAGGTTTCATATGCCAATTCTTTTACAAATAAATTATTCATTGTACTCATAAAGCTCGTGAGATAAAAAGTTGCGCTAGAGCTGTAGCGAATTTTTAATGAATTCGCTTTCGTAAAATTTTTGTTTAACTCTGCTATGTATTTGCTATACCTCGTGTTTTTTCTCATCTTTAACGAATTCGAGCTTCATGTTTATTCCCATTTTGAGTTGCGTATGACTTTGCAAGTATCTCGGATGGTGACTATTGATGAGAAACTATTTGTTTTATTCGAATGATTCAACATATTCTTATAAAAAACAAATCGTAAAACATCAGCATATTCCACTTCTGATATGACTAGACTCCCGTGCTGCATATTTTCTTCATCTAAGTTTCTCCCTTGCAGCAGACTTTCGTGTTGCTTCACTAATCTTCTCAGCATACCCTTCAATCGGAGGCGTTAATGTCGCCATAAACCGGTTTACCGGAAAAGGCGCCAAATCAGGGATCAAAGCAGCAGCCTTGAGATGTTCTGGCAATGACTCAATAGCCTCTTTCTTCAACCGTAGTAGAGTTGATTCAGCTGCTTGTCTAACTCTATGCTTCCGCATTAGAATACGACTATACTCCTTCGCCAATCTTCGACCATCCTCGACCGTGAGCTCGTACTTAGGAATCTTGTCTGAATCAACTAGACCTAAACTGATAAGATCCAAACCAGGAGTTCCCATTATCCAAGGAGAAGAAAATTTGTTGCCTAATTCTTTTAGTTTCCCTTTTGCTTGTTCATTCGCTTTGCTAATTAGCCCCATTTTCTCACGCTCGGCTTCCCGTATTTTCTCCTTTGGCTTCATGAATCTAATTGGTGCAGAAGCAGATAAGCATCCATCAACCATTACATCGAATTCACTTCGCCTTCTTGGCCCTTCTTTTGAAGAAGAATCTGATGGAGAACCTTTCTTTGTTGTTACTTTGGATCGTTTTAATGGCTGTCCAGCTTTTATTTTGCCTTTCCCTTTTGCTGTTCCACTCACAGAGCATTTCTGTAGTAATTGGTGACCTAAATAACTCAAGGGCCCTGATTTCTTGAAAATGGTTGTACTCATCATCTTGAAGTTATTGGGAAGAACCTAAACATAACATCATTTAACATAAATCACCCTCAAAATTCAAAGGTATTTCATAGACCCTAAGAACACACAAAAACTCCCATTCCTAAGTATTTCATTTGAGAATCAACTGTTGAAAATATCCCACGTTGTGTAAATACAAAATCCCTAGTTTATAAGGGAAGTGATATCACAAGTAATCAGCTTGCCAAACCTTTTCAATGCGATTCACTTCTCTTATGGATTGGGTTACATGCACACTCTCTCAATCTATCGAATCTTGAATTTCAAAATCAACCTTATAAAGAAGAGTCTTCGAAGGAAGCCATCTCTAGATCTTAACTGCTATGTTGAAACAATTAAAGAACATGATAATCTGATATGAGCAACTCACTAGATTTGTGGAAACATCAGTAAATATAGATAACATCTTCCAAAAAAATCAAAATATCACTACAAAGGAAAGCTAGAGCTTTGTAATATGTAAAAGCAGTGTAAACCGTTAGTCAAGCATTCATGATATAAGTTCATCCATAAAAAAAACATCATTAAAATAATCGAAAATTCGATGAAAAATGGAGTAGGACAGTAATATCACCGCATAAAAATTTGAAAATACCAACACACTGATTTACCGAAATGTAAGATCAATCATAATAATAATCATACGATCCGGCAACAAATAACTCATTTCATGAGAATAATACATGAACAACTGTAATGAAACTATAAAAACAGCGTCGGCTATCGATTAACGAACAAACCTGATTAAAAAATACACATAGGCATCCACTGTAACGCCCCAGAGGTATTGCAAAGATTTTAAGTGAATATTGAAGATGAAAAGAGGGAGACCGAAGGAAAATAGTCGAGGACAAATAGAAAAAATAGTACTTCGTTTACCTACACAGAGTTTTACAATTGGGCTTGTTTATTAATCGGTTATACAAAATAAGGCCAAGAAATTCAATATTTGGGCTATGAGCTAATTGAAGGGCAGTTTCCGTCCATTTCAGATATTAACAATTATGGTTCTTATTATATCCAAGCGAATCGAACTCATTGTGTTCATATTAGTTAATATTTTATTCGAACAATAAAATATGTTCGAATATTGTTCATATTCTTATATAAATGTTTATGTTCGTTCTTTTTTGTACAAATAGCTTGTTCGAATATGTTCGTATCATTTGTATATCGAACAAAATTTTGATGCTTTGAAAACAAAAACACAAAAAAATATAAAAATATTGAAGAAGTCGACAAAAAATTATGCTTCGCAAAACACAGAAAAACAGTAACTCATTATACTCTCAACATTAACCATTTATAATTAATCATCCATAAAAAATTTTTGCACAACATAATCAATTTGTTGCCAAAGCATAAAAAACAATTTTCAATCATTTAATGAATTGAGAAAAATTAATTAAAATAATATATTTGTTTGCTAGCTAACATTTGTATTTGTTCACTAAAATGTTGGTTTCATTTAAATTATCAACGAACATACAATAATATTCAAACAATATTCATTTATTTATTCGAACGAACACAATCGCATACGAGACCTAACACATATTACTAAAGAACTGTTCATATAGTATAAAAGTCTTACTAACAATTATTCCTTGATAAAGTAACAAAATACTAATGCTACACCCTAAGAAGTTGGAGTTAAGTGAAGAATTAGAATCTGAAACAAAGAAGTAAAAAGTGATGTGTGGTCTACGGGAAGTGTCAACAAGAGAAAGAATAATTTGTTTCATTGATGGATGATGTGAAAAAAAGCGTTGGACATATTCAATGAAGATTAACTACCAGGCATGAAGCATCAGAAAAGAAAATAAAAATCAGAGCATACAAGATGTGACGCAGGTGAACTGAAATAGGCATAACTACCAGGAATAAGATGAGTTATATTTTTCAAAGTAAGAAACAGAATCAATCAGAAATGATGATCATATCATACCAGAAAATTAAAACAGATGTAGAAAAAAAAGATGATGCTAAAGAAGTAATTGAAGCAGAGTCACAATCATATGCTTTTGGAATGAAATCTGAGAAGAGACAACAGAAAAAGTAGCATACCGGTAAGAACTTGGCCGAGAGGTTTGACGAAGTTGGCCAATGTGGCCAAACATCAGTTTTGCTCCGTTGTAGCAAATTTTGAAACGCTGCTTTGGCAAAGGAGACGAAGATCACGCCTGAAACTGAAGGGGAGATTTGTTAGGTCAAATCCAGATGAAGGTGAAGGTGAAGGTGAAGGTGAAGGTGAAGGTGTGATAGATTCTGATATTGGGCCAAAGATTCAAATATTTCCAGCCCAACGCCAAAGAAAGTACGGAATGGCAATGTGGCCTAATTCTAATTCCTGGTAAGTAGGGTCTCCATGAATATCCCCTAATCCGAAAAACCAAGGTAATCGAACTAATTTTTCGGTTATCCGAATCGCAAATACTTAATAGAATTGGATCAGATGTGGTTTCGGATCGGATACGTTTTTCAAAATTCATATTCGATCTGATTCAATATTTTCATTATATTATATTATATTATATTCATTTTTCTAATTTTGTAAAGTTAAAAACATTATATACATTAATATATTTGTTTTTCGGTTAATATTATTTTTTTTATATTTTATTCTTATTTTTAAAAAATAACCAATATAGAAGAATATCAAGTAATCAATATTGGAGATCAATTTTTGAAATTTATGTTTCTAGTAAGTTAGATAATTCTTTGGATATTTTATATTATCATTTAAAATGTATTTAATTTTACAATTGATTTTATTTTTATAGTTTATGATTACGAATATCTAAGTGAATTATATATATGATGAGAGCTCCGGATCAGATACCCTTAACTGGGCAAGGCCCAACTTAAGTGGGTCGGAAGGCCCATATGAACTAACCAGCCCGAAGGCCCATTATAATTGCAGGACCGAAGATGGAGTTGGCAATAACAGGGAATGCATGGAGTCAGTTAACAGATTGGTCCAGACGGTTACAGCCCACGAGTTCCATGCTTCGGGCCTCTACACGTGTTCCATGCTTCGGTCCTCTCCAGGTGTTCCACGCTTCGGTCCCAGCCACGTTTTACATCGTGCGACAACAACCTCTAACAAACCTGTCAGAGGCGGTTACGCGACGTGGATCACACACGATCTCAACCTTATAAATACTGAGCTTGGCGACGGAAAACAGAGGACCCTTTGGACGCAGAAGAACATGCTGTTACCCTGCCGGAATTCTTACTGCCTTCCTATACTTAGTCATTTTCATAAACATCTGTCATCTCTTGTAATGAACTACTGTTTTATTAGTAGAATAGCTAAGAGATTTTCCTGCTCTTAGCAAGTGGTATTTTACCCATTTCCAGGGATTTTACACTCTAAATTGCTTTGCCTACTGCTTTACTTGATTACTTAATCGTTTCCTCACCATTAAACAAATTAAAACCGAGTTCGTTCTTTAGCGAACCGGACGACTGTTGATATCCCCTAAAAAGGAACCATAACAGTTTGGCACCGCCCGTGGGGACGATTCTATAATCCCATTCGAGGTCTCTACCAGGGATAGGATAATCAAAGGCATGTCAACTGGAACTTCGTCGAATGACAGTGACGTGCTTCCAAACAGTCTCCCAGCCCCAACATTCTCTCTACAGGATCTGGAAGCTGTTGTTATGAAGGTGGTACTGGAAATTACGTCGGAGAGAAGTGGAGCAGAACCACCGGCTATCACAAGCCCTGTTCCAAGAAGTAGAGGGTATGAGAGTGACCCAGACGAGTATAGTTCTGATGAAGAAGAAATCATCAGACGCGGCGTAACAATGAGGAGGCCGAGATATCGGTCTACTCCTCCTCCCCCAACTAGAACTCCAACTCCCGCTCCTGGGAATGATCAGGAGCAGATGCAAAGGCGTATCGATGAGCTCACCAGGGAGTTAAAGAGTATGCGCGCGATGAGGGGTTGCGGGCCCGATCAGGTGTGCAATCCTGGTTTATTCAACAGGCTCATGGAGGCCCCCGATAAGGCGGAATAAAGACGACGACTGGTGGCACAATCTACATGTGGCCCAAATGTCGTCCCAACAATTTGAAGGCGTATCCGCCGCCTTGGGAGATTTGATGCTCCCATTTTATGAAGAGATCTGGGCGACAGTCCCATATCGACATTATCGAAACCCCGAGGCGTTGCCGACGTTTCGCGGTGACGAGGATCCTATCGATCACGTTGCCGATTTTGAGTTACGAATGGGAACGGTTCGGGCCTCGGACTCACTGAAGTGCCGCATCTTCGCGGCATGATTACAAGGCGACGCCGGGACCTGGTTCAAAAATATGCCGGCCCGATCCATACAGTCGTATGGCGGTTTTATTTTGGCTTTTTCTGAGCATTTTGCTCCAAATGTAGGACCACCCCGAAGCAGGCAGAAACTATATTAGCTAAAGTATATCCCGGCAAAAACGAGCTTTCAGTCCTTCATGAAAAAATTCAATAGGACTGCTCGGGGCATCAAACTGGAGTTCTGAGACAAAATTGATATCCTACAGTAAGTCTTGGGACCGTGCGGCCTTTCGGCCAGTTTGGTGAAGGGCCCACCATCCACCTTGGGGAATCTCCTTCAGAAAATTAACAAGTATATTAAGGTGAATGAAGCACTAGACTAAATTATCGGAAGCCTAGCGGGAATTCTGATCCCTTAGGTGATTATATGGTCTCTTACCCATAGGAGCAGTCGTGAGAGATAGCGGCTGTGATTGAGAAAAACGTTCCTCCGAAGCTGGAGGACGATCGGGTGTATTGCGAACTACATCACAATCGCGATCATCCAACTCTAAAATGCCCGCTATTGAAAGAGACAATAGAGACAATGAGTAAAGAAATGCCCGATCGGAATGATAAAAAGGGCAAAAGATCTGAATCTCCCCGAAGGGGCCATCAGGGTGACGATCGTCACAGGTCGCGGGGAAGAGATAATCGGGGACAGCCCCAAAACTATAATGATCGAACGGAGGACCGAAGGTTTCCTCCGCCAGAACAAGATAGAGACCAACACGGTTGGGATAACAGTGGCCAGGGCCGAAGAAGAAGATGGCGGGGCCGTGGCGGCAGAGCCCCGCAGAACGAAGGTAGAAGACAGGAGTAGCCCGCTCATCCACCTGTAGAAACGGGTACCCAACCTCCTCAAAACGAGGCGGCACCCAGAGAAATACTCGGAGATATCTATGCTATTTCCGGAGGATTAATAATGAATGAATCAGTTTGAAATTGAAAGAAATCAGCGTGCGGAGACTTCGCCGAAATGTTAAGTATGGCCCAGCTGAGCGGTCCCATTACTTCGGGGATGATACTTTCACCATGGCCGATCTGAAAGGGACTGTTGATCCATGTGATGGTCCTTTAATCATTGCTGTAATTATTGGTAACCTTCGGGTCTAAAAGATCTTGGTGGATACCGATGCTTCGTATATCTTATGAAGCCCGAAGCAATTGTTACCAAAATCAACAGAACCATATCAGGCGCTGAAGAAACTAGAATCTGGTGCATGTAAGCTAGAAAGTTGGATGGCGATGAGATCCCCCGAATTTGGGACGTTATGAATCTAAGGCTGTATTTCTTGTAAACTTTTGATTAATAGTTTTGACTCAATAAACATACATTCTTCTAAACGTAAGCAAAGTATATTTAAGTTTAATACAAATTGTTTCTAATTAACTGATGGATCGACGCTGGAGTCGGATGATCTAGGACGAGACTGGATTGGTGACCAAAGTTTCTTATCTGCAAGGCTCCCAAGTCGCAGTGATTGTTCTGACAAGTCAGATGCTCATGTGCTTGCCCAGTCCCGAGGATGAGTTGCAATTTTCCCAAAACTCACTATGAACTAAACATCCTCACCGACAGCTTTCATTCTTCGGAAACAACCCTTGTGCTTATGAAGTTTGCTGAAAAAGAAGAAATGAGAGTTAAACTATCAAAATACAAGTTCGGGCCTAATGTGGGACATATGCAGAACCAAAGCTCGGCCAATACAGCCTACGAGACTTTAATAAGAACCAGGTTTTGGCCGAAGCTTGTTATGGGACTCATAATGAACTCGGGCAACGACTTTCCAATTCAACTGTAATCTCAAGGACGGAATAAGAGTGATCCACGCATAATTGCAAATCCAACCCTGTCAAAGTTAATCAAATCGAACCAAAGGAAAGGTCGGGGACCAATGAGTTATTACTCTATAAGCCAGCCCCTATCTTACACTTGTGTTATTTGTGAGCATACTCGTTCACATTAAACATACTTGTTCGTTTTTAAAGGTCAATTATAATGACTATACAAAGAAGGAATGAAGAGGAAAATGAATTTTCATTAAAAATGAAGATTGGAGCAATGATAAAAATACATATAAACATTCTAACTATCCTGCCCATCTTCGTTATCCTCTATTCCTTATCCTTCGGTCCGGTCTGGGTCGCAAGCTGCTTTAGCTCTTCATCTTAATCGGCCACTTTCTAGTTGACCGTTCTTTCCATTTCTTTGAAAAGGTAGAAGAACGGTTCGTCCTCCAAAACGGGTTATTCCAAGGATGAGATTTCTTGAAAATTCCCATCCTTCTCCAGAGGATCGATCATCTTCCACCTTTCGTTCTCAGGGGATAGCCCGAACTGCTTCGGAACCTGATCCTTCATGTTATACATGTATTTAGCAATATACACCTCATGTATGCTATCCGCCAAAGCGAATAACAAAGGGGATCAAGCGAACCCCAGAACTGCCTCCCGGACCGAACCTTCTGCCGGAGTGCGGGTTCTTGTTAATTTCTCCCCCAAGCTTGTTTTTTCTTCTTGGGCCCGAAGAAGAAACTCGTTGAGTTTCTCCCTCTTCTCTTGGGCCCGAGTTTGGACTTGGCTGATTTCATTATCCTTGGCCCGCAGCTTAGCTTCCATCTCCTCTTGAGCTGCCCACTTAAGGTCCAGCTCGGAGACTCGATCTGTTAAGAGTAAGATCTTCGTCCCAGCTCTTAACAGTTCACTATCCAACCGGTCACGGTCCTCTCGGGCCGCGACTAGTTCTTCATGCTTTATTTCAACCTGCCTCTTAGCGAGATCAAGTTAATCTTGGATTTTCTGGGACACCACGTTGTCACCCTGGATCTTTTCCACGGTGATTGCCGTAGTGAAGCCTTTCCTCAGCATATGTACAAGATATCAACAAGGTTAGAATATAAGCCTTCGGGTCTTACTATTAAGGGAATTTACCTTCGTTGCGAGGTCAAGGAAACCTTCAATTATTTCCTCTCCAAACATGTCGGCTTGAACATTGTCTGAGTTTTCTTCCCCGTAAAGGCGGAAATCTTCTAGGAAGGCACTCCTCCAGAAGGCTAACTTCTTTCTTTTCTTAAACCTGTCCAGCAAGCCCAAGACAACCTCCCAATCGGAGTTGGTCTTAGGACCCGAGGCAGGGTCTTTCAAAACTATCCCCTTAGTAGGTAGGGCAATGGATTTCCCGAAGCACGACCGCTACAAACGGGTGTAAGGGAAGCCGTAGCCCACACCTCAGAGAGGCCTAACTAACGGGAATGACGCTTGCCGGAACGTTCATCTCCGCTGGAAGGAAACAAGAAACATCCTCCTTTCCCTTCCAGATGGAGTAATGAACGGGAATCGTAAACCTAGACCTAAGTTCCTCAATATCTAACTCAGATATGGCTGGATATGTAGCCTTGCGAGGAGCCATGACAATTACCTTAGGAAAATTGGTTGCAAGGGGTCGGAAGTAAGCGAAAGCAAAGATGCTGAGCGTCGATTGCTGAAACAAAAATTTTCGCAAATAGGTGGTGGGGATGAAAAGTCCCAAATACCCCGACTTAAATAGTAAAGTCCAACCTATCACGTGTTGCCACGTAGGATTACCACAGACGGCTGCAGTCTGTACGCACTCATCACGCATGTCAGGTAACAGAATACGGAAAGGCGCAGGTCATGATTTTAATATTTAAATATTAACGCGAAAAGGAAACGACCGTTACGCTTACTTGGAATTCAAAATCTACTTTCCAAATTTACCCTAGGATGTTTGTTATCTTCGGGAACGGTCCTGTGAATGCCTGAGCCATCATATGATCGGTCTTGTATCACCTCTTCGATGTTAAATAAGCCCGAGGGGCTAGTGATGAGGGCTCCGGGACCAGGCCCAACCTAAGTGGACCAGGCCCAACCTAACTGGACCAGGCCCAACCTAAGTGGGCCGGAAGGCCCATATGAACTAACCAGCCTGAAGGCCTATTATAATTGCAGGACCGAAAATGGAGTTGGCCATAGCAGAGAATGCATGGAGTCACTTAACAGATCGGTCCAGACGGTTACAACCCACGAGTTCCATGCTTCGGGCCTCTCCACGTGTTCCATGCTTCGGTCCTCTCCACGTGTTCCACGCTTCGGTCTCAGCCACGTTTTACATCGTGCGACAACAACCTCTAACAAACCTGTCAGAGGCGGTTACGCGACGCGGATCACACACGATCTCAACCTTATAAATATTGAGCTTGGCGACGGAAAACAGAGGACTCTTTGGACGCAGAAGAACATGCTGTTACCCTACCGGAATTCTTACTGTCTTCCTATACTTAGTCATTTTCACAAACCTCTGTCTTCTCTTGTAATGAACTACTGTTTTATTAGTAGAATAGCTAAGAGTTTTTCCTGCTCTTAGCAATTGGTTTTTTCCCCATTTCCCCGGGTTTTCCTCTCTAAATTGTTTTGCCTACTCTTTACTTGATTACTTAATTGTTTCATCACCATTAAATAAATTAAAATCGAGTTCGTTCTTTAGCGAACCGTACGACTATTGGTACCCATTAAAAAGGAACCATAACAGTTTATTTTTTAGAGATTCATGCATTTAAAAGAAAAATATATTTCATTGTTTACGTTCATTTGTTTTAATTCAATTCTTGCATTGAATTCAAATTTTATTTTATGGATGTTTGAAAATTCTGAATATACATTTTTTTTATTGTTTTATAATTTGTATATTTATCAAATAAGTAACATTTTTTGGTGATTAGAAATAATTTCTTATAATCAATTATAATTAAAAATAAATATTAGGGTATCCGCAAATCGATCCGTAAACCGATCCGCAAACTGATCCACTATTGGGGATCGGTTTCGGATAATGATTTTTCCTATCCGTATCTATCGGATAAAAAAAATGATAATCGGATCGGTTACCCGATCCACACACACCCCTAGTGATAAAAGTGAACTAATTTAAAATACCAATTGAGATATTTTTCAGTGGCAGTTAAATATACGTATTTTGTCAAAATCACAAAATTCATTAAATATGTGAATTTTTTATTACCTTTGAGGTAATAGATGCCATAGATTACCTTTGAATTTAAATCAAAACCAGTCTTTTCATATCAGCGGTATACCACGTCAAATATCAGGTTTGATTTTTTATTTCTTTTTGTACCACCCGATACGATGTATTAGGATCGATTTCCGATTTTTTTGGGTCCAACCATAAAAATTAATTAAATATTATTTTAAAAATATAAAATAAAATAATATTTTGTATCTGTTATGGTCCCTTTTTAGGGGGTACCAACAGTCGTCCGGTTCGTTCAATCAACGAACTCGGTTCTAATTTATAAAAGATGTGGAGAACGATTAAAAGTTAAAATCAAAGTAAGAACACAGCATATATAGTGGAAACCCCGTAAAATGGGTGAAAACCACTCGACCAAGAGCCGATTGTGCTCTTGATCTGCTCACTAACGAAAATAAAAGAAGTTTATACACCACAGGCTAATGAAAATGACTAAGTATAGAAAGCAGTAAGAATCTGGGCAGCGTAACAGCCTGTTCTTCTGCATCCAAAGGGCCCTCTATTTCCTTCGTCTTGCCCTGTATTTATAGAGTCGCCGGCGAGTGTAATCCACGTCCTGTAACCGCCTCTGACAAGTTTGTTAGAGGTTNAACACAGCATATATAGTGGAAACCCCGTAAAATGGGGTGAAAACCACTCGACCAAGAGCCGATTGTGCTCTTGATCTGCTCACTAACGAAAATTAAAGAAGTTTATACACCACATGCTAATGAAAATGACTAAGTATAGAAAGCAGTAAGAATCTGGGCAGCGTAACAGCCTGTTCTTCTGCATCCAAAGGGTCCTCTATTTCCTTCGTCTTGCCCTGTATTTATAGAGTCGCCGGCGAGTGTAATCCACGTCCTGTAACCGCCTCTGACAAGTTTGTTAGAGGTTGTTATCGCAGGATGTAAAACGAGGCTGGGACCGATGCGTGGTCTGCGTGATCGGGCCCGAAGCGTGATAAACGTGACAGGGCCCGAAGCGTGGAACGCATGAGCCTGTAACTGTTTTGTAACCGTTCGGACCGAACCGCGGAGCCAGCTGGCAGATAACGCTTATTTTTACCAAGGTTATCTTCGGTCCTCCGTGTTGAACATCGGGCCGGTCTTCTTAAAGGTGTAATTGGGCTGTGAGAATTCGTTTTGATTATTTAAACTGGCCCAACAGTTATCGGGCCTCACCCATTACAGGGTACCCGGTCCTAGAGTTCTCATCAGTATCGTTCGATATACCGAATGTACCACTCATATCGATTCAAATCAATACAAAATTGCTTATCAGTATGAAAACATTGATAAAAAGAAGAGTAACCAAGATTAATGAAGTAAAGTGGCATTGAAACTTTGGTTGTTAAAATCACAAAAATATGAAATCCTGCTAAAATATTCTCAATATACGTGGCTGTGATGTCAGCCGTCCGTTGTGGGCAAGTGAAATCCATGCCGTCGATCAGGAATCCTCCTTGCAAGATTTTGATCGGAAGTCGACATTCTGATCGGACGAATGACTCTTCATCATCAACCCACACAGCAGCGCACCTTCAGATTTTGACGGTTTAATCATCCCTGCCATTTGACCAATACAGTTTCTTTCTTTTAATACAGTTGAAGCCGTCGACGAGGACGACGTCGTCGACTCCGTATCGGAGATATCGCAAGATTCGCAGCCGGAAGAACTTCCTCTGTTCAGCCTCCGAAATCGACGGTGTTCGCTCGCTTTCCTCTCCATCAAATCACGAAAACTGACCGCGAACGATTTTTCAAGAATTGGGTAATCCCAAGAATGATAAACCGCCGCCGCAATATTAAGTATACCTTGGAATCTACCGGAAGGTCGGCGGATGAGGACGGCGGTGAAGGCTGGTGTTTCAAGTGTTTCTTTACTCGCTGCCGGTGATTCCCCCGGCACGATTTTATTCAGACAAGTGCTTAGAAGAAAACGTACAGTACCGATTAGAACATCTTTGATGTAACCCACGGCGAAGATTTCGACCGTAACAGCAGAGGTGTCGCCGGAGATAAAATCATCGGAAACTGGGAAGAGGAATTTGTCGTTCCAAGTGGGATTCTCGCCGCCTATCGAATCCACCTGGGTCCGTAGTTTGGCGGCCGGATTAACCCATGTAACGGCGTAGGTCTGTAAGCGGCGGAGGTTGGATGCCGGCGCATTTATTCCCTGCGCAGAGATCAAGTTAATCTCTAGAATTCTTGACTCCATCAACTCTCGGTTATTTCCATGGTTCAGCAAAAGATTACTGAGAACGAAAACAAATAAAATTGTTTAAATATATGATCTCTTATATTTAATTGTGAATTAAAAGAAATTATGAATATATGATCTATCTTATAAAAATGTATATATATATATAATATATTTTAATGCAAAACAACAAATATATTATTAATATTGAAAGCATGTTAATAGATACAAAAGTATTTTAATATTGGGAAATGATTGCATAGTCACATTAATCTTCTTACTTGACTAATTTTTTTAAATACACGTAATCGTGATATTACATTACATTCTGAAAAATTATTCAAATCTAAGAATTATTTAAGTTTTCCTTTAAATTTTTAGTATATTTATAACGTATTATAATTATGAGTTTTCTACATTTATCTAAATTGTTGTAAGTAAATAGGGGTGATATAATTTAAATTATTGTGTTTATTGTCAATTAAGTCATATCTTTGTACATCTTGTTTTATTTTATTTAAAGATGATTACGGGGAGAAATTATAGAGTCGAGCTGAAATTACAATAGGAGAACATGAACAATCGAGATGACTGGGAGAAATGTATCACATAATAGTTTATCAAGTCTTTTACGATGTGATTTATTTCCTTAGATGCTCTAAAAACTTAACGCGTATCAAAGTAATATAACTTACACAAGATGAAAAACAAAAATAAGAACATCTAGTAAGTTCTAGAATGTTTCGAAAAATTCTTAAAGAAAATGGACATTGGAGAGTATTGTGAATTAAATGAAAGATAGATATATTACCATATTTAAAAATGTATATATGAATACATATAAATACTGTATTAAATACAAAAAATAAAGATAATAAATGAGATAATATTTATTTGGAATGATACTACATGTTTTTGCATAATAATGCATGATACCATTAATCAATGTTTTAAAAACGGTATTGGTTGGTATACCAAATGTACATTGATACAAATAAAACAATAAATTAAGTTATTAATATGGTGAAAATATATAATTTTAATGAATTCTCAATTTATATTATTCTTAATTCAAAAAATAAGATTAAGATAATTCTACAAATTTCATATTTTTCCCAGATCAAACAAGTTATATCTGACTCAGCCTACTTAAACACATGTACAAAAATATTTGTAAAAGAATAAATACAATTTTTTTAAAAAAATGAAATCACGAGAAAAGATTATTTATCGCGAGTCGGACTCGTGTCTATTGCTTGGAAGCAATTATCCTAACCCTTAGACTAAAACGGTGGAGTTCCTTTCAATATCCATTTTTTATATCTATTTATCATATCAATGTTTTTCGTAATATTATTTTTATATTAAAATAATTTTAAAATCTTGTATTATTATTTTCAAGAAGGATGCAAAAACTCGGAATCCAAACATAAAACTTGATATCAAACAAAATATTTGTATCACTCGATATTGACTCAAAATCAAAAGTATTATCCAAAATATAAGGAGTCATTTGCATATCATAGTTTAGTCAACTGAAAATAGTTGATCATTAACAATTTTAATGAAAAAGATTGTGAAAGATGTGGATTTTTATTGACATATAAGAGTAGTCAAAGCCAACTCCAAATGTCATTTCATAATATATACAAGAACCATGGTTTGTTATTTCCATCAGATTCTAAATTCTAAATTCTTTGCGATGGTGGTGGTATTAGGCTGTGTGGAAGTAAAACATATGATTTTCTATGGAATCTCTTTTCCTTTATTAAAAAGCTTACTATATGTTATTTTAACTAAGAATTCATTTCGATTATTTGAATTCTTTTTAAAAATCATTATATTGTTTTGATTGTTTGGTAATGTCTCTTTGACATAAAAGTTCAACGAAGTTGTCATGGAGTGTAAGGATTCCTTGGGGATGCGAGAAGGCACCTTAGGCAAATCTCATCATTGGCTATAGACAGGGAAGGATCGTATATTAAGTATAATAATTTGTCTTCAATTGCACGAGGTCTTTTCCCTAGCAAAATAGCAAAAGTAACATTAGAACTGGAAAGTTAAAAATACTCATCCTGAAGTAATTCAGGGATGGGTGACCAATTGGGAAGTGTGGAGTTAGGGAAAAAGTAAAACCGTGAAGACTATGTGTGTGTCTTCAGGGTCAGCCTAGTCCAAAACGAACAATATAGTACAAGAGGGAAGACGGGTCGTTACATAGAGGATGCTAAAAAAGTAAGTAACCGGTGTGACCTAACAAACCATGTTTACAAACAAATCAAATGCATTATGTCAAGTAGAAGCTCTTCTTGCACTTATTTGAGCATGTTGCCACGCATCCATCGACTGCATCTCCATCTACAATGCCAGATATATAATCAAAAACCAATAAAGTATGCCTAAGAAGATATAATTATTTGTTTGAAGATCGCTTGGACGGTTAAATTTATAGTCGTGTCAATTTATGTGGGAAATGTGCTTGGATATAATGTATAAGAAAGATGAGACCACACTGTAAAAGACTTGAATACATCATTTTATTATAGTTCACATTCCCTCCTATAAACTAACTCAAACAATTTCTCACTTTCGATGTGGAAAGATTGTCACTATTTCAACACACCATTGAGTACAACCATCCGAAAATTGGACTAGACAATTCAAACAGGTCAATTACCAACCGATCGATTAAACCAGACTAACCCCTAACAAGATTACTCAGGATTTTTCCGAACCCGCTCCGATACCATGTCAAATTTATAGAATAAAGTCAATTTACGTCTGAAATATGTTTGGATATAACATATAAGAAGGGGAAGATTACCCCATAAAATACTTGAAAAATTCATTTACTATATAATCTATATCCATTCTTTTAAACCAACCCAAACAAATTCCCAGTGGATAATTGTCACAATATGGACTTACTTGGCTTATCTTTGGAGCTAAAAGCAGAACAATTTGCGAAGGCACATCCAAGTTTGCAGAAGCTGAGGTTGTGCTCTTCTTCTTCTTCCTGTTTGTTTGGTATATCTTGGAAGATGCATTGTTTGAGGCAAGTTGTGGAGCAGGAACAAAGGGTCTCAGAAGGGCGAATGATGCAGAAAATGAAGCAGTTTGTGTAGCAGTCTCTGAATGAGATTGCAGATTCCGATTTATGTGTAATCATTCCTAAAATAACTGCAACTAACACTAGCTTCCTCATCTTCTTCAGTTTAGGACATAATGAAAAGACGAGAGTTTATAAATAGCAAAAAGGGTAATGTGAGTGGAGTTAGTGCTTCTAATAATTGATGTTTCAATGTGGATGGTCACGGGTCACAAGGATAGAGGTCCATGAGCATCGTTTTAAAAATATATATTTTCCACCTTATTCATAGTATTTTATTCTTAAAACAACTCATATATAAAACATATTTAATAGTGAATCAATTTTTTTAGAAAAATGAGAATACATTGTGTAAAATGGGTTTGATTTTGAACCCATTCTGGATTTTATGTGACTCGCATTTGTGAAACGCGAACACGATTCACCATAACATCAAGAATGGGTTCAAAATCAACTCATTTTACACAATATCTCGCGATATTAGATTCCAAACATAATTTAAAAAAACTAGTCAAAAAAACGTATTGGATCCGATTTTTCACCCTGGTTGATTTTTGAATAACCGAAGTTTAAGTACAAATATGACCAATGAACTTAAAGATTTCCGACTAGACGGTTTTAAAAACCTTGGATCATATTTCATTTTTTTAAAAAATAGAGTTGTGAAAAGTAGTGGGGGTGGGGTGAATCCAACTTGCAAGTCAATACATATGTATAAATGATAAAGTTATTTTATATAATAATGAATTTTAATCATGAAGATATCAATAGATTGAGTTGTTTGTCTATTGTTTTGCAAGTATTTTTTTTCTTAAAGATATATATTTACTATCATGAATGTTGGATGCTTAGCTTGCTGCTTACCAAATTAATAGAGTTGTTGCTTAAATTAGACACACAGTTTGAAACTTGAATTTGAAGTTGCTGAACCAAAGAAGCTATTGTTATCTTCAAGCACCTTATGTAAATCAAATCCAATTATATGGCCATTGGTTTATTGTTTCCTTTTCATTTTTAATGGGGATTATAAATTTGTGTTTTGTTATGTCTAGCAAATAAATTGCAAGGAGAAGGTTTATTCCAACTTAATTTGTTGTCTTTTGAAATTTAAACTGAATTTATTCAAGTGTAATTAATATATTTGTTCTAAAAAAATTATCTCATTGATACATATTTTATATCGAAATCTCAATAAAATAAATAAAAAATAAAAGTAAAAATTGTAAGTGATGGGATAGAGTTGTATGAGTAAATAAAGTCTATGATAAATAAAAATATTAGAGCACCCATTGTTGAAATAGGCCTAATTCCTAACAAGAGCTTCCACATCTTCAACCATCATCATGTATTTTTAAAAGAGAAAATTATGTAAATGACACGCATAATTTAAAATTGTATAAAAACGATACTACAAAATTTAGAAATTAAGTATTTAGCTCCAGTTTCAAAAAAGTTTAAAAATGATCATTTCCACGTACAAAGTCATGGACTTGATCCATTGACGCCGACCAAAATTCCTTCAGTCCATTCCACTTATCGTCCCCAAAGACGTTCGGTATCAATTGAATCTAACTGTCCGACCAATATCAGGTTCTTGAATATGCCAAGGATAAACATCACGTCCTCCAAAGTCCACTTGTACCCACGGGAGAATTTGATTGGTATATCACCCGACCGGTAATCTCCAAGGATTTTTTATCTGCAAGATAAACCTTCTCGTGATTCTCTGCATTGAAAGACTTAAATAGCTTGCGGTTAAAGGAACATTGAAAGGATTAACTTGTGTCAACCACCATAACATTTTAGACAAAGTACTAATGCATCATATGATTCAACCACCATCGATAATTAATTCTCCCGAGTTGATTTTAAGAATGGATGTACTCTAGCAAAATGATATAGGGACATAATTAAGAAATTTTAAGAGTATTTTTATGTGATGTGGTAGTGTTCTTACTGAGTATTATGTCTCATAGAATAGTTGTGTTTTTTCAGATATGGAGGATCCTTAGGGCAATGGCGGTGGTGCGGAGTAAGAGGGGTAATGCCTATGAAATTAGGAGTGGGAAGACTACTTTGTCTAGAGCTTATCTATTGAAAATATCCAGACATAGAATTGCTTCTTGTACTAAAGTGACAAAAACGGATATAGAAGAAATGTCCAGACTACTAATCATTATTACATAATAATTATACAAAGAATTTGTTATCCCGGTATGTTTTAAACAAGAATTATTCATCTACTTATGAAAGTTTATTGGATTCTTTAAAGAAGATAATTCCAAAAAGAGATGCAGTGGTGGACAACCAACTCTAACATAAATGTTCAAACAAAATTTTAGAGACAAACTTGCAAGAATGTTTTATTTCGGGAGGTATTTCTTTCAATTTTGCACGTAACGTGACTACAAAAGAACATTTGCTTTGTTAGCCGCTGCATGTCAAATTAAAGGTTCGTCCAAATTTTTTGAGCTAAATTGTGATTTTTAAGATCTTTTTAATATATTATTTCTTTAATTATTATTTTAATAGATTATAGTCCTCCTTCATATGTTGCCCTTCAAGTGGTACTTTTAAAACATGAAAGACATAGAATTGAGGATTCAATGGATAAAAGAAAGAATTTTTGGCATTCGAAAGGGGTTAGTCTANCGATTTTAAAATTTCAAAAAATTTTCATACAATTTAAAAATTTGGGGATACCACTATTTGAAACATTGACGGTCAATGTCCCAATTTTCTCATTTCTATTTCCACAATCCATCTCAACAGATAATGCACATTACATGACACTGAAACGAAATCAGGCGTAATGAATCAGTGATTCATATGTATTGCCTCTTTGTTACAAGACAAGAACATGAAAGAGCCGTACATCAGCTTCGAGCAGAAGCTGAAGGATTGTTGCTTGGTATTGATTCTAAAGCAGAAACAGAATCTATATTACCATTATTATCTTCAGAAGCATGCCTAATAAATTCTTCGGGAGACATATGAGAACCATGGCAAGCGCAAACGATCTTAATGCTAGTGGGGCTGAATCTATATGTCACACCCGATATTGTCCGGCCATTTGGACCCGAACTTGTGGTCGAAACCCATGGAAGGTTTGGATACGAACCGGATCCTCCAAACTTGAGATCCGCTGCTATTCCGGGTCTTATAGCTTGTAACTCAGAAGGTATTATTACCTCTGCTTGATGCATATCATTTATCGTATGTGAAGAAGAATCTTCTTGAACCCCAATGTGCTGCTGCTTACCACTAACTTTTCCATGTTCTAAGACATTGCCTTCGTATTGGGTTGTGTTCTTTGAAGCAACTGCATCAACAGTGAAATAATCATTTAGGGAACCTCTTGTGAAAAGTAACTGCCATCAACAAAATAGAAAAAGCTGAGAAAATGGCGTGATCTTGGTGATTTTAGCAAATTTGGTACACTAACTTTTATTTGGCATTTGTAGTCCTCATACTTCGATTGTTTTGGCAAAAGTGATCCCCATCCAAAATTTGGTCCCAATGTGGCAAAATTAATCCCCAAAATTTGAGGATCAATTTCTCCATATACATTAATCTTTCGAGAACTAGATTTGCCTACAAAGTATGAGGACTAGTTTTGCAAAAAATACAAATTTGGGGATTATTTTTGCCTCAAAAAAACTTCGAATACTAAATTTGCCAAAATGAAGAAAATTTGAGGAACAAATTTGCCAAATCATACAAACTTTGAGACCTTAAATACCATTCGCCCGAAAAAGCTCAATCAGAGCAACAATAATTAGGCTATTATCATACAATTCAAGATAAACATTGCTTGCTTATTCTTTCAGGCGGCTAAATTTATATTTTAAAAAAATATCATCTTAATTAACAATCCATTCTCCCTATAACAAAAGGAAAAAACAATCTAAACAGACATAGTACTCATCTAGATTGCATATTTGCTCCAAAAAATACGATAAATTAGAATATAAAGCATACACAAGATGAATGTATAAGTTGACAAAAAAAACCTGGAGTGTTGGAGTTCCCTTGATTTCTTAAAGGAAAAGACAGATGAATCTGCTGTTCATTGAAAATAATTCCTCGAGAATTATCTCTGTCTAAAGTCGGAAGTTGTGCAGAAGAGTATCCAAATGTTAAAGGAATGTTATTTGGGTGAACATTTGATCTCTCAACACTTGAGCCACCTTTGTCCATTATGCCTGGAAATGAATAGCTTGGAAGACAAAGTGTACCGGAAAACTTTAAATCCCGAATCGCTTGTGAAAAAGGCACACTCATGGTTGGTGGCTGAGCATGAGTTATTTTAAGTTCCATTTCAGATGAACCTGGATGTCTCTTCTGCCCATTGATTTCAGTATTCTGAGAGTCATGAAACACATCCTTTTTTCCCATGAATATACTACCACTTAGAGCATATTGCTTGGCTAAATCATCATTGTATGGCACATGTTTTGAAGAGGAA
This sequence comes from Utricularia reniformis, assembly GCA_009725065.1. Classification (NCBI taxonomy): domain Eukaryota; kingdom Viridiplantae; phylum Streptophyta; class Magnoliopsida; order Lamiales; family Lentibulariaceae; genus Utricularia; species Utricularia reniformis. Next base: position 52,229 of record RWGZ01000410.1, read on the forward strand.
CCATCTGCTTCAGAATCAGCTACGTCCTCATTTTCAGCCGTTGATCCTTCATCCCCTATAGATATATGTGATGCCTTAATATTTTCAGTAAAATCAACATGATTAGTTTCCGTAGAATGTTTCTTTTTTGGGTCTATCTCAGTAAACATGTTCTTGCGTTTCTCACAAGCAAATGACATCCCTTCTTCTACCAAATCAGTGGACCTACTTTCACTTGTCAATGAAATTCCTACAATGTCGTTTAAGCTCTTGGAACTTTGCAGGTAAGCAGAAGTCTTAGCATATTGCCCATAATAAGTTTCTCCGAATGTCAAGTTTCCACCTTCCAAAAAGTTTTTGAACTCATTGATCATTTTTCTGTCTCTATCATCTTCATTTGGCCTGACCTCAGATGAGTTACTAAATTTACCTTTCTGTGAGGAGCTATTGCTACCACATGGCAAACCCAGGCTCAGATCAAGGCATTTCTCATCATCCATTTGACAAGATCAAGAGATTCACGGTTCAAAGATGCCCTGCAAAGCATTAACTTGAGATAATAAAAACAGAAGACTGCGGTTTGGAATGAAATTTACTTGCTGAATAATGTCAATATCAAATAAGATCATATTTTGTTCAATAAATCCAAAACGAGACGAATCAATATAGTGAAGAAGAAATAAACGAGATCCACCGATCTGGATAGAGTTTAAATCCGCTGTAAAGCACAACGATCATCATCAACAACCAGTTATGTAACGGGTCGTTACAAGTTAACATCGGTATCAGAATGTAAAATATCAACAGGTAAGTCCACGGAACCATCAATCAGAAGGAAAAAAACAAGAAAAATCGTCAACTCACAAGGAATCAGAAGTGTTAACAGATTGAACAGGTAAATAGGGAAATAATTATACCAAATTATTGAACAACTCGACTACTTGTCGTGCCGTAAGAGAAACAAAACGTAAAAAATGTGAGATTCCAGCAGGAGAAAACACCACTTACAACAATTTTCAGATACAGAAGTCAATCATAAGCATCGAGGCATGAAATTCAAAATGATCTAGGGCAGCCAGTGGCGAGAATTCAGATGAACTAGGAAACTGCGAAAGATAAAGCGAAAATGATTGAGGGTGTACGAATATTATAGTAGCGGCGAGCATAGGAAATTGTAACTCGGATAAAATTGAAATTTTCACACGTGAACAATATGCTTCAGTATTAGTTTTATTCTATTGTACAATTAATGGTTTCATACTATATAGTATACAATACGACTCTCATGTGAATTGCTATAGTAGAGTTAAGTCAATTTTATGTAATTTGACTTTCTACTTCTATTTTCTGATTAATTAAAATTGAGAAAATGATGTTTTTAGTTCTCAAATTTTCGTAGTTTTGATAAATTTGGTTATCATAATTTGTAACGATATATGTATCAAACTTTAAAATTTTGACAAATTAGGTATTCCAAATTTATAATATTTGACAAATTTAATCTCTAAATGGCAAAATAAATCATCGAATTTTGATTTTTTCCCAGTACCTCAATTACCAAAATTTTAAAACTTTAGGGACAATTATATCATACACATTAATATTGACTATTCTTCTAGTGAATCACAATTTTTATAATTATAATATTTTATGAAACAAATTTGTCAAAACGATGAACTTATGAAGATCAAATTTATGTGTCACATGTTAAAATTATTTAAATTTTATTTTTGTTCAACTCTTAATTTTAACTCTTATTGATTGGCATAAACAAGTATGTTATACATAAAATATGTGAGTTTGTAATCTTAAAAACAAAAAAAGTGTACTTTGATTTTCAGTAGTGATTAATTTAGATTTACATGACGTCTAGGTTCAACTAACTTATGCATCATTCTCGTTAATTACAATTAATCTCTTAACACAAGCTAAGTTATTGAAAATCCCATTAATAAAGAGGAATTAATTTATTCATCGCCAAATACGTAGTAAAAAACACTTCACTTTATTCATAGAGCATATTAGCCACAAAGTTTTTCATTTCCACATTACTCCAAAATAGTTGAACTCAAAAATTCGATGGTTGCATATGTATTCATTCCCTTTGATAAACTTGTGTATCTCACAATAGGTTCTATGCTTATTGGTGGGTTATAATTTCAAGAGTTGAAGAATGACGGACCCGACCCATTTGAATACCTATCTTCAAATTTTCCCACTCTTAAAATGGGTTTTGAAACCCAATATTGCCTAGGATGGGTTAGGAACTGAGGTAAGGTGATGTGATGACTCATAAAATCGAGTCTTATCACTAGAATGAGAGGTTGGAGTTTATTAGACAAATAACAATGTCATATACAAGTTAAGTATTTAAAATCAATGATATTTAAAAGTTTTATAATGTATTATTGACAAATTACTCTTCACCAATATAACATTGGCAATTGACATTTTACACATATTTACTTTTTCTATTTAATTATAATATAAAAAGTATATTGATATTTGAATTAATTTAAATATATAAAATATATTATATATTACATTAGTCTTGGTTCCCCGATTTTAATAAGAAATTGAGGGTGGGTGATAATGAAAGGTTATGATCGGAAGGTTATGACAGATCGGGAAGATCAAATATACTTAGTTCTGAAGACTTAGTTTGATCAGTCGGCATGATCGATAAGGGGTATCGAGGGGCTATTATCGATCGACGTGGAAGATCGATCAAGAAAACACATAAAGCAACGATATTGATCGGTTTGACTGGTCTCGTCGACTGATCAACCGATTGTGATGAGTCTATTCGATAGAGGTTGGATTAGATATTGATCGATCGACAAAACCGATCAAACTTATAAATATCAATGTTTTATATTAGATTTCCATGTTCGGTCTTCTACGCTGATACACATTAGTCCATCAATACCCCGTCGGTCAGGTCGACCATGCAAATCGAATTTTCAAACTAAATGTATTTGATCTCATGTTCCATCATTTCTAAAAAAACATCGTATGTCCAAGTATGTAAGAGTTATCACCTGCTATATGACGAATACATGTGAACAATTTTAATATCATTTATAATATAGATTTAATATATAATATATTATATAATGTATTTTATATATTTAAACTAATTAATAAATTAATATACATTTATATTATAATAAAATAATTTAAAAAAATATCACTGTTCAGTGTTATATATGTAAATAAAAATTTGTCAGTAACAAAACTACCATTTCAGATAAAGTACTGTCATTATTAAAATATAGGATGTCTAACAATGCTATATAATATTTTTTCCCGTTGAGGTTGCAATATTTCAGTTTTCATATCAATCAAACTTGAATAGAACTATTTGAAGGAAAGAAGAGGCTAAATGCAATTATGCAGCAAAGAAGAGACTAAATTATAATTTCTACAAAGTAAAACCCGTATAAATAGATGTGGGAAAGGAGTTGGAAGGTTAATTGGCAAGTTGAAACGAAAAAACTAGAAAAATAGTCCAAGTATAGTTTTCACGATGATTTATAACAATTCGTCACGAGCTCTTTAAAATCATTGCAAAAAGGCATCTTAGTGCAAATTCCTCAATACCACTTCACAATTCGTCGCGAAATGTCCCTCAATAGCAAATACGTCGCGAGTGATTCATAAATAGTCACGAAAAGTCCCTCATAGCAAATTCGTCTCGAAAAGTTTGAAATAAGAGAATTACCAACAGGTCACCGCTGGAACATGAAGGAGGAAGGGAAACATACAAGCTCGTTAAACCAGCCAAGAACTAACGTTCAATTTGAGCGAGACATGTCCACCGGACATGACAAATTTATGTACATTAAGAATGGAATAATGAAACAGAAAGGGGTAAAGTTACGAAAGAATTAAAAGAACGCATAAATCACGAGTCTTTTTATGAGATTATTTGATGCATTCTTGAATGATTAGAGAAGTCTCTCTTATTCGATTGTGATCATTAATAGATTTTATAGAAGGCGGGGTGTAAGGTGGTTGTCGGTTGTTTGCAGCCAATAGTCGGCTTTTGTTTTCAGTTTTCATATTTGTATTTTGTTTTGCTGAATAGTGGAACTACTTTCTACCATATTCTTTGAGGCCTAGCACCATCCATCATATACATAATTTCGTATCTTTAAATGATTTTCATGACATTATTATTGAGTGTTAGGATGTCGCACTCCTAAAACGGTTTGGCCGGGTTAGGGCGTGATATGTGATAACCGAAGGGTTCGATCGGCGGGTATGACAGATCAAGGAGAGCAACTACACTTCGATCGAAAGACTTGACGACCGACCAGGATGATAAGGAATCGGCTTGCCTTAGAAAGAAGAACCCGAGGCTATAGCAATAGACTTGATTGTTGAGCTTCTCTCTCATAGGATCTCGACTGTGCTTGCTTCCTTGATCAGAGGTACTGAGGGGCTATGTAATGTGGAATATCGACAAGGGGAAAACTCACATTGAGTGGTGATGTCGATCGGCTTGTTCGATCAATGAGACCGATAAATGATAACAATCATATTATTGTGATAAATCTAATTTATAACGGTCAGATTTGACTTTGGTCGGGATTTGAGAGTATCAAATATGGAATATTATGTGATACCTATGAGAAATGAACAAGGACTGCTTACAACAATAATATGAATTTATGTGAATTTGGTAATGAATTTTAACTTGTAGGAATTAAATAAGTTTTGATTAGAATGTATTGAGATATAATGCTCATTATAGACTTAAATCATCAAACTAGTATATTTTTTTGCATGAAAGTTAAGGAAATAATGAATTATCATCCAAACTATAAATTCAACATGAGACAAGGTGTTTTGAGGTGTATTATTTGAAAGCTTCCACGTTCAATAACTCCTACCAAATAGATAAAATAATATTAGAAACAGCAAAGTTCGAAAAGAATGAGGTTTAAAGGTGATGAAACTAATAGCAACAATACAACCAAAATAATAAAGGAGATAATAAAGAGAACATGAGTAGTTGATGGTTTTCTTTATTTTTATGGTTAGGAGATGCATTAAGAGTGTTGATTTTCCAAAGGAATGTATACTTAAGAGATACATGAACTTATTTGGATATAGAAATTGAGGGTTAAACACTTAGGTAATTGGCATTAATTAAATTTGTGCAAGTATGAAACTGATTTAGTATTCTGTGCTTAAATGCTCTTATGTATTTAACATGAATTTTTTGTTGGTGTTCGGATACGATTTTGGAGTGGAGCTTTATTTGGTTTTTCTCCATTTTTTAAATTTTCACTAAAAATATACTTGAATATTATAAGTTTTCAGAAGGCTTCGATATAAAGTTGTTTTCCATAACATGTCAAAATTATTTTTGCACTCGGGTAGTGCATAAGTCTTGTGTTCCAGGAGTAAATTGGAGCGTTTGGATGGTCCAAATGAAATGATTCTTTTTGTATGTTGTAGTCATATGCGGTAGCATTCGAATGAGTATTTTTCATGAATTTTGAAGATCATTTGGCCCCTCAAAAGAGATCTGGTGTAAGGGATTGTCGAATTGCACAGAAAAATCAGAAACTGTTCTTTTGAGTTTTTGTGAGTTAATTGTATTGTGTATCTGAAAATTCAAAGAGGTAGACACACACTCTTAGCATCCTGGTTTTACCATGGAATAGCCACAAAACAAGCTAGCTCGCGGCACAATGATATTGGATATAGACAAAGATTGAAAAGTGAGATCTCAATTAGATATGATGTCATCTTTTGGTTTTGTGACGAATGGTAGCACCTTCGGATCAGAATTGAGAGTTTGCATTTTTAGATTCAGTTATCATGACCCTTGGTGATGCCTAAGCCAAGAGTTCGGACGAGTCACAGGGCTCGAAATACCAGCAACATTATAAATAAGAGTGAAGTTCCTACGTGTTTATTTCTATTCCATTTTTGATATATTGCATGCATTTGCTTGTTTAATTGCATATTTGTAAGCTTGTTCAAACTCATTACCACTAAAATGTATATACAAGACATGGAAGAATGAGTGAAGTCTAGGTAAATCAATTGTCAAAAAGGATGTAGGTCCAGTACGGTTTTATTTATGTCTATGTCTTTTGTTATACTTGTATATATGTATGGTGTCTTAATTTAGTAAATTAGTACACATCATATATATGTTTGTTTTGGATATATGTAAGAGGTGATTAACTACACTTTTACTATACTCAAATTAGATAAACATAAATCAACTTAAAACATCAAGTTTAAAGTATTTTATTTTATTTTTTAGGAATGATGCACTAGGCCTTATACTTGTTTGGATATGACTTGTCATACTAGTTTAGAGGATATGTCATATTCCTTCTTATCTAACCTACATAATATGTAGAAAAAGATATGATAATATATTTTTGGTAAAATATATAGAAGACACGATCAAAGATATGAAAAATTGAATATATTTAGAATATATGATGTAAATATTATTGACTATTTGGTTACATATTTCATAGTTAGATCATAGTTCAAACCCAACAAATAGAAAATTTCATTGACACAATTGCAAGAGATATCACGGATACCTCAAGTCCTCTATACTTATTATGATATTCAATTCACGACTTAGATTTATCAGTCAAATAGTTTTTATCGGTTTTGGATTTCCATGCTAAACATTGTCTCATTTTATTTTTTCATTTATGTTTTTCCCATTTTATTAGTTCGATTCAACCCCAGATAAAGTGAATTCTTGTCGGAATTTCCTAATAGGATTAATCATACCTCACTTCAAGTTTTGAGTAGTGAAATCGTAGTTCAACACTACTACTACGATCAAAGAGGTCAATGATGTAATATACAAGCTGATTGATGTAATATAAAATTAATTTTTATAATACTAACATAAGGTAATCAAGATCTTGGGGAAGTGGTTAAGGGATTTTGTGAGTAGTAGTATTCGATATATTTTAACATAGTATATTAAAAAATAATTTACATGTATTTGTCATGGACTCATGGTTGTCCTATACTGTTACCAACCATCAAGTCCTTATAATTTGTATGTATAAAACCTCTCATCCTCTACTGGCAATAACTCTAGGTCGGCATTCCACACGCTAACCCTCTATCGATAGATTAACTAGTGGCCGACAAAAACTAGTTGATCAATCATACAATCTGTTGAATCGAGGAAATTTTGTACAGTAGCACTGTCATGTTGTATATATTAAAAAAATAACAATATTTTTTTATTGTGATTATTATTGACATTGACATATGTTTTATCATGTAAATAGCAGTGATCGATAGGATGAAATGACTTTTTCAGTTTAAAAATAGTCGAGGTCCTTTTCTACATTCAATAGTAACCTACCTAATTTTTTTTAAATAAATGATGAGTTTGCATTTAAAAATGATGCTAAGAAGCTATGTTAAACGGATACCGCCACAGCACCACGGGGTTTCAGAGACTCGGATTCGAATTTGTTAAACAGTCCGATTCGCTAATATTATCAATTATTTTTTAATTAAAATTTAAAATTTAAATATATGGTACTCATTTCATTTCATCGAAATCATATTGAAATATGAAAATTTACAAACTTACATATAAATTTTTATGGGTTACAACCTTAAAACAAAATTATAACTGATGAGAACTCTCACTATCTACGGGTACGGTCCCCAGTTATCATCAATGTATAAACATCATGTGATCGGCCTTGTATCACCTCTGCGATTGGCAATCAAGCCCGAAGGGCTAGTGATGAGAACTCGAGGACCGGGTACCCTGTAATGGGTGAGACCCGATAATAGTTGGGCCAACTTAAATAATCAAAACGAACACTAACAGCCCACTTACACCTTTAGGAAGAGCGGCCCGATGTTCAACACAGAGGACCGAAGATAACCTTAGTAAAAATAAGCGTTATCTGCCATCTGGCTCTGGGGTTCGGTCCGAACAGTTACAAAACGGTTACAGGCTCACGCGTTCCACGCTTCGGGCCCTGTCACGTTTATCATGCTTCGGGCCCGATCACGCAGACCACGCATCGGTCCCAGCCTCGTTTTACATCATGCGATAACAACCTCTAACAAACTTGTCAGAGGCGGTTACAGGACGTGGATTACACTCGCCGGCANGAGACTCGGATTCGAATTTGTTAAACAGTCCGATTCGCTAATATTATCAATTATTTTTTAATTAAAATTTAAAATTTAAATATATGGTACTCATTTCATTTCATCGAAATCATATTGAAATATGAAAATTTACAAACTTACATATAAATTTTTATGGGTTACAACCTTAAAACAAAATTATAACATATAGTCAAATATGAAAAGAAATATAAATAATAAAAATATATGGTGTTTTTTATCAATAGAGTATACATATCGGAGCCATGTCCTAGTATAATCTACATCGGAGCCCATCCGACCCTGGTGTTTTGACAAAAAAGACGTATATATTTAACATAGTTTATAATTAACAATAAATAATGTTATTAATTTATCTAATCATATTATACAAAATAATAAATGAAGACGATAATCAATGTTTAAAACCGGTGAAATATCGATATAGTTGGTATATACTATATACTCCAATATTACCGATATATTGGTGGTTTTTTAAACATTGACGAAATTAAATTAATATAAATAAATAATAATAAATTTAAATATAAAAACGGACTCGTGTCCAATAAGTGTTCGAGGAGAGTCGGTTTCCGAAAATCGTCTTACCTAGAGGACAAATCGTTTAACCTAACTAATAAATTCATTATTTTAAAATAAAAAATGAATACATGAATTTTATTTTTTTAAAATAAGAATAATAATAATTATTAAAGATTAGAACAAGAAGAGGTTATAACAATTACATCATCATGTGTGATGTCCTAATTATGTTTTTAAAAAATTTATATAATTCATAAAATGAGCTTAACATATTAATTAATTTAAAATAAATTTATTAGTTTTTAAAATGTTTAACTTAAACATTCAAAAAATCAATCACACAAACCGTACAACGACACTCCTAGCAAACCATTTAAAGGAAATATACATCTAAAAGAGGGCGAAAACGTGATGACAAATATCGGGCGAGAAAAAAGTTGATTTTGAGGAGGCATGGGTTTTGTGGAGAAGAAGATTGTGTGGAAGATGATTTAATGACACTTAGTAGATTCTTGTAGTCCGGAAACCGATCTGAAATTGTATTTTTTAAAAACATAAAAATAAAATAGAAATCGTCCTCATAAAATCTTGTTAACTCAACAGGACTATTAATGCTATTTTTACAATTCTTAAAGCTAACATAATCAAAATACAGATAGTTAAAAAGTCATTGATATTAAATTTTAAAATTATTCTGAAAATATTCGGCAAAAAAATTATTGTACTACCGTCAGAATTTTAACTTTACAGAATTGACTTCACTTTTTATTTTTAATTTATTTTGCCACTAACAATATTCTTTTTACAAATATACCAGTGATATGATCCTTGATTTGATATATTAAGTTTTTAAAATAATATTATTAACTCATATTTATATTTCAAAAAGTAAATTATATATGTAGTAATTTACTAAAATTAGCCAATTATTAACAACACCTCAAAACGGTATCCTATTAAATTATAATTTATTAATCTATTTTGTTACCGACAAAATTTAAAATATTATATTGTTAAAAAATTAAAGTATACATACATATATTATAATTAATCAATAGTTAACAACACACATCAACGGGTATCATATTAAATTAACAATTATTAAATTAACACTGCACTCTCATTTGATCAACCTAGTGATTATATGTAATATTAATTTATTCAAAGTTCTGAAAAATAATAAATCGTTCACTTTTTAATAAACATTAATATTAATTTAAAAATAATTAAAATTTTAATATTAAAGCTTGTCATTGGGAATTTTATCAAACTAGTACATATATAATTTACTATTTTAAAAATATATATTAATTAATAATATAATTATAAACAGTAAATAATATCAAATCAAACATAAGTTCAGTGGTATATTTGTAAAAATAAATTATGTTAGTGACATAAGAGATTTTCAGAAAAAATTACAAATAATTGCATTCTTACAGGTGTTAGAAAACTAAAAAATTTTGAAAAAATTCCACCTAATTGCATCGATATCACAAATCCCAATATTGAATTCTTCATAGAATTTCTATTTTCTCAAAACAATTATTCAATTTTCAATTATTACGTTGATTTGAATTCTTTAATTTAACTTAATAGATTCACACATTAACGAATTTAAACACATACAGTTGTGATGTTTACTTATTTACGATTAAATCTAAAATTTACAGAATTGAGATGCATCATTTTGTCATTAAATCATTAAATTTCCATATCATGAAAATAAATAAATAACTTATAACGTGGATAATAATTTACATCTAAACATTATTTTCTTTTGCAGAGGAGAATAAGAATAGTAATAGATTCACAAAACGTATAATAAAACAAATTGAAAATGTTATAGGCATGTGAATTTTGAAATTTTTAATATTAAATTTGATGCACAAGACGTCTAAGAATCTACAATTCTACATTATTAAAGCATTATTGTATCAGAGGTTGGACCCAGTAGCTTGGTCTATAAATTATTTTATTTGAATGTGTAATGAGTATGCATCTAAGAATTGCATTCCCCATGGATTGTGATGGCTACATTTATATAAAGTTTTTTAATCAGATGAATTACACAAAATAACTAATGTTATCTCTTTTTACTTCATATTAATTGTTTATCTGGTAATATATAATTGTTTCCAAAAGCTCCATGTAATAACATATAATCTTACACAATCTTATCATATATATTGAAAACCTTATATAATTGATTACTTTTTATATTCAACAATAGTAACTCCATGCTGAAAGTCAAATATATATAAGGGAGAACAGTAACTAACAATAGCAGGTCATGTGCTCAAATTCGAACTAATTTGGTTAACGATTAATAATTATATTATATTCTTATTTTGATATAGCAAATAAATGAATTTGACTCTCCATGAGGTATATTACCTACCATATATGAATTATCAAGGTATTTTTATTTTAAATTATAATTTTCTTATTAAATATCCATCCATTTAATCATTATTTTGTATTTATTTTTAGAATTTAATGACCACAAGCAAATTTGATCTCATAGTTTATAATTGTGGCAATTGTGATCATCAAAATGTCAAGATGACAAAACTAATTCTTATATTTTGTATGACAAAATCAATCTTCAAAGTTTAATATATATAGAATAATTTATTCTAAAAGTTTTCAATTTTAAATTTTTGATAAATGAAATCCACAGTTAAAATCAAATTTTGTAAACCGATTTTGTTTAGAGATTTAATTTATCAAATATTGCAAACTTGATAACTAAATTTACTATAACCTTAAAATTTTGGACTAAATATGCTATTATAAAATATTGAAGTCACCATTTTCTCAAATTTACTATCACTAAGTTATTATTCTATTGTTATTTATATTCATATCAAGATATGTACTAAGAAGAAACCAAATTTCAACATAGGGCATGTTTACCTAACAACCAGATCAAATTATTTTCATCCGAAATTTGCGGTATAAGACATGACGATTGAAGCATTGTCCGATCAAGGATAATAGCGCAAACCATTAATTACAATGCAATGCCGGTCAGAATTTTAATACATTGGGTTTTTTCTTTGCTCGAAATGAGATTTCAAAGTGACTCAACAAATAAAATGAAAAATGAATGAAATACTGGTTATATTATCTCCATCTACTCTCCTCAGAGTTACCTTCACTCATTACTTGACTAGCCAGATCTTCACCTGCAGAGCTTCCGGTAGCTTCTCGAGCAATTCGACGATCCTGAATCAGGATCAAATATTATTAGCATGAATATGAAATAAAGCAAAGATAAGAGATGAGGAATCCCACATCGCGCCATAGCAAATCTTCGCTATCCAGCATATGTATTACATGGCTCATCTTTGGCCTTTTTTGTGCATCAGGATCAACACATTTCAAAGCTACCAAAATCACACGTTTCAAAGCCTTAGAAACGGGTGGTTCCGCTATTTTCGGATCGATTACTTCCTCGGATTTTCGATCTCCAACCATCATCTTCAACCATTCAATTAAATTAACCTGCAATGTGTTTTTCATACGTAAATAAAACAAAAAAAAACAACTTAATCATCTTTCAAAGTGATAACGGACTTCTCCTTTGCGACGATTAGAATCGACGGGAGATCTTCCGGTAATAATCTCCATGATGAGTATTCCGAAGCTATAAATATCACTCTTCTCAGTAAGCAAACCTGTCAATGCGTATTCCGGAGCAACATATCTGAAAGGATATATTAGAAGCTCATGTACATGTTACATTAACACTAAAAAGTAAGGATTTAATTGAACCAACCCGAATGTTCCCATTACTCTAGTAGTCACATGGGAGTGATCTGAGTTCAAGAGTTTAGCCAACCCGAAATCAGAAAGTTTGGGATACCATTGACGGTCTAGAAGTATATTGCTAGATTTAATATCCCGATGAACAACCTTCGGTTCGAGACCCTCGTGAAGATATGCCAATCTGAGGAAGCAAGAACACAATGCAAATAACTAAAATAATTATGCTGTTTTTAGTTCTACGTACCCTTTAGCAGTTCCAATGATTATATTCATACGTATATCCCATGTCAAAGGGCTAACATCTCCTACATCTCCATGGAGCCATTGATCAAGGTTCCCATTATCGACATATTCGTAGACAAGCATTCTAGGCAAGTTACAATAAGCAAATGGTAATAAGAAAAAGCCATACAAAGATAAAGGCCAAAAGAATCGCTGCATTACCGGTGAGCTCCTTCTGCACAGTAGCCAAGCAACCTAACAAGGTTCTTATGCCGGACTCGGCCAATTGCTTCAACCTCAACCTTAAACTCTTTCTCTGCTTGACCCCTTGAAATTATCAGTACCAAAAAGTAAGATTATACAATAAAAAATGAAGCACTGACGTAAAAAGTACATATAAGACTCATTGACACATTTGCTAGAACTAACTGTTGAAATTATAGAGTTTGACCGAAATTATGACGGGGGAACGTAAACGAACCAGATTAAGGGTAGGAACCCACACATTTAAAAGACTTAAACAAGTCAATATGTGATAGAATTCCACACTCCCCCTCAAGTCCAACCATAAGGTTTTGACTTAAAATGAACCGAACCAGCTCCGATACCATGTTGAAATTATAGAGTCTAGCCGAAATTATGACGGGGGAGCTTGAACGAACGGGATTAAGGGTAGGAACCCACACATTTAAAAGACTTGAACAAGTTAATATGTGATGGAATTTCCACCCTTATAAACTTAATCAATCCCACTTCTTTAACCGATGTGGGACAAATTCAACACTAACAATGTGACTTCAGCCAAAAATCGACATCAATAGTAGAATATGTACCTGTTATTCAATAAATTCTTTATGGCAATTCGTGTGTTATCGGCTAGTAAGCCGTAATACACAATACCGTATCCACCTTCACCTATAACATTCTCATCTGTAAATCCATTTGAAGCTGCTTCTAGCTCTCTAAGTGTATACCATCTTCCCCATCCTAAGTGAGATACCTCAGGCAATGATACATTACCTCCAAATGATGCATTATCGGTACCATTTGTAGCCCGGCTTTCGCCGCTTGAAGCTCCCCTATCGGAAAATACCACTCTATGATCCACCTTACCCATATCTATCTGAATCTCGGGTACAGTAGCCTGAAATGCTTAAGCATTTTTCATGAGGAAAATGAATGGAACTGAAGAGCAGAAGATAAGCAATAAAATCCATCTCCAGCCGTGCCGTAACAAGAAAAAAATAGAAAAAGATCCACTAAAGAGGTCAAAGTCCACTATATCACAAGGAAAAGATGAGTTTTTTATGTATAAATTGATCGCAGTAATGATAATACCAGACACCAGTAATCCAGCCATAAATCCAAATTGAAATTGAAAAAAGGAAGTTAGAGCGTATTTATACCAGATGCACCATCGGGCGTTGATCGGTGGCGGTGGTCGTGTACCCAATTTCTTGAATATCCTTGGAAGCAATGGGAGTGGCGTCTCTGACAGTGGATGCCTTCTCCCGCTTACGAAGCCTACGCTTGCTACTTCTGCGGAAGCGGGCGGCAGTGATGCAGAGAGAGATGAGAAAAAGAAAAAGCACAATAATAGCACCAACGGCAATTCCGATCACCATCCATAATCGAAGGCCGAAGATAGGGGTCTTCTTTGAGAGCTGGGTATCCGCAAATACTGCATCGAAGAACGACATCTAAAACCGGAAATCCGTGACAACAGTCAATGGTACCACTGTCTAATTTCACCGATTTCAGTGACGGAAATACATGCATATGGAAATCAAACGAATTCTGATCCGCGGGATAAAGAGAAAGACGAACTCAGCGTAAATGGTTATAGATACACAGGTACGAATAGAAACGTGAATAAAACAATCAAATAAGGAGTTGCGATGCGCAACGGAAGACTAGGGAGTAGATCTGGCTACAAATGAAATTGGAAGCTGCCGGAAATTTGTCGTTCCGGCGAGTCTTTAGAGGGAAAGGAGTAAAAGGAGGATGAGGGGGAATATAATGCGAGTAAACTGCAAATGTGGATGTTGAGTGTAAATTCACTGTCCCCCACTGTTCGCGTTTATGTTTTTCTCCTTTTATTTGAAATAAAGGAAAATCAGATCAGACGGTCAGAATAACTTGGGCGATTTAATAATTTGTTTTTTAAGAAGGATCTGAATTCTGACCTAGTGGGCACATCGATTCGTTATTAATCCATTCGATAATTTTTAAATAAAAATAAATAAATAAATAAATAAATAAATAATAATTTTAGTTGAAAGTGGTATAAATTTAACTCTACAATTATAATTTTGTTTTAATTTATTATACAATAGAATTTAGTTTCATTAAAAATAAATGTTGATGATCGATTCCGTCATCTCCCTAAAAACATATATCTTTCGGTTCAACATCGTTACAAATAATCCACAAATAGATCAATTACATAACAATGTTATGAGAGCACATAAGCCACTTCTTCGACGAATAACAATCGTATTAATGAAGAAGTCGTAACAACATTGTTTTGTCTCAGATGTTGAGCATCGGAACGTTGGAGATTTCGACATAGTCCGATGCGGGTGAAGCGGAAAATTGCAATATCAATGTCACATAGCAGTGTATCTATTATTTGGGATGTGTTTAACATGTAGATCAATAAAAAAACATAGTTTTACACTATTCTTCTATTTTATTTTTTAAACAAATTATATTTAAAACTTATGTTTTCCATACATATAAGGAATTGATGTTGTCGGTAGAAAGGTGCCACAACTTTAAAATGATATAAAAGTGGTTTTTAAAGTTTAAAAATTAAAAATAAAGTACTTGTTATAATTTGTTATTAACCCATAAACTTTAAAAAGTTGCTAACTACATCTCATCTAAGTTTTATAATTATATATTTGACCCACGAAAATTCAAAATGATTTAGATTTGACTCTAATGTCTAATATTGTTTTATAGTTTTGCATATTTGATCATGGTTCTTTACATATATTGAAATTGACTCATATTTTTTTTGATAATTTGATATTTGATTACCGAAAAATTATTCACAATTAACATTGAGTTATTTATTCTACTTTGTGTGAGTTAATTGATTCTTTTGAACTCAATGTTTAAGACATATTTGACTATTTAAAAGCATCTAATTAATTTATTTTGTTTTAATTTAAATAAATATGAAAATATGTCTATTTTAAAATGAAATGAAACCTTTTTTTTCAAATAAACAAATTAATATGAAAATAAATATTGGTCTATTTATCCAATATTAATTCATCTAATATATTATGATTCACATTAGATGATGAGCATTGACTAGTTAACAAAATCATTGATAATACTTAACGAGTTGGATTCTTAATAAAATTATTTTCAATTTTTAAGATGTAAAAGAATTTTTTTTTTATTTTTTTGAAAGAAAACTTTCAAGTTTTTATACATCCGCCAAACACATTATATAGTTTATTTTTTTAATAGATATCAAATTTAAAGATGGCAATAATAGTCTTATTTTCCATTTTAAGTAGGTAAAATGATATACTAAGGCAATCTGTAACCTTTTTCGCGTCCAAAATAATTTCTACAGTATAAATTTCTCTATACATCATCATTCTCTAATATCCACATCATATTTTTTTTCTACTTCTAAAATTTTTCATTATTCCATATTATTATTTATTTCTATTTCATCCACATTATCTTCTCTCCGAATTTAATTTTATCTTTCTGTCTCATCAACTTTATATATTTAGTATTCTATTTCTCCTTAAATATCACATTACATTTAATTTTTTAGTTTGAATTTATTTATTATTTTATATTTCATATCGTTTTTTTTTCAAATTTAATCCGAAAACAATTTACAAATTTAAATTAATCTAATATATACAATTTTTAACATAATTACATTTTTAATTATAATAATACAAATAATATATAATATAATTACATAAATTTAAATTATATAATTATATATAATAAACAAATAAACCATAAAAAACAATTTCCAGCAGAAATGGGGAGGATAAGGGGTTATCCGCTCAACGTATTTCTACCCTATCACATCAGCGTCCATGTAATCATGGGCACTGGTGTGACAGAAATGAAGGCGGACAAAATCATACGGTTTTATCCGCCTTTACAGTAAACCTAAACCTAATAGCATTCATTAAGTTGTAATTTTGTGAGACAATGGTATTTTCTTGTTCATCTTAAGCTCTTACTAGTGAAACTTTTTTACTCTACATGTTCTTTAGTCACGTGGTTTTAGCCACTTGAGTTTTTCATATTAAATTCTTCTTTCTTTTGATTAATGTTTTCTTATTTTTGATTCCTTTATCAAATCATATATTGCTCAAATTCTTAAAATTGTTGTGGCTTTGAGGTTGTTCAATCCCAATGTGAAATGACAAATAAAACTATAGGATTTTTACAGTTAAAATTTTGCCTACGATAGAATATGAATCCAACATACTCTATATCAAAATAATTTCATGAATGTGAATGGATGTCGTCAAAAAAACTGAGTCAATTGTTCCAAAAGCCATACCAAATTACAATGTTGGAAGGTGTCTCCATGGCACAAAGTGTAAATGAATTTTATAGTGTGCATTTGTTTATGATTGACTACAATATTTATGACTATATTTAGAGCGCTATAATTGCTCATCAGTGCCGCCGATGGAGGAAAGACACTTTGGGGATACCAAGAACAATGCCCTAGCAATGGTCTTGTCTCGGGATCGTAAAAGTAAACAATAATGAAGGGCTAATGATGCTAAGAGGATTGATCGAATAAGTGAATTACATAAAGTCCAAACCTCAATTGGAAATTGAGTTTTGAAATTGTGGCAAAATGGTTACATTCCATAGCTTCATAATAAGTTTTCAAAGTATCCACATCCTTATCTATTAGAATATTATTTTCTCTCTCTTCATATTATTTTTTTCTTTCTCAACAATCTCATTTTTTCCTTAAAACTAATTGAATGTTTTATAATTCAACTTTCTTTCAATATTACATATTTGTTTGAATACTTATATTTTTATTATTTAATTATTTTATTTTATTGATTTATTATCAAAAAGTATTTATAAATAAGATAAAATTTTATGAAATAACACAATTATCACGATAATTAAAGAACTAACATATTTATTAATATATTTTATATGTTTAACAAAAAATCTAAATATACAATAATAGAAATAATAAATAAAACAAATATATAATATCTGAATAATAAAAATATTAAATTTTTTTAACAAAAAATGGAAAGAAACTACCACTGTGACTCTTCCACCACTGTACATCCATATCCGGGTAAATTGATCATGACGCTTTGAAGGGTAGTTTAAATTGGATGCTCTAACAAGTTGAGATAAAACAAAATTTTGAACGTATAAATCAAACCTTGAACGCTATTGATTCTTTAATTTCTCTCCACATCTACTCTCCTTTCTTAAACATCCACCACCATTTGGCCCGTAACACCAAACTCATAAGCTAGCAAAATTCTCTACTCATAGTCTTGTGTGTCACATCTCGTGGTACTTGAAATAAAGAAAAATATGAATAAAGTAAGCTTCCAAATACATGTAAGTGTTAGATGGCCTCATTTTGATAGTCCTTTGTTTCTTCAAACCTGGCCGATTCTATATCCTTCCAAATAGATCATATGCCACAACCCTCCTCATATTGTCTTCCATCGATATGCCGAGGTAAGTGAAAGAAATTGTTAAATTTCTAGAGTCGGGTTAATTTACGTGGGGAGTGTGTTCGGATATAATATATAAGAGGGAGGAGACACACCGTAAAAGACTTGAACAAGTCATTTACTATGATCCACATTCTCTTTTATAAACTAATTTATCACACTTTCATTTTCCAATGTGGGACAAATATTAACTATTTAAACACACACCCCTCAAGGTCAACCACATGATAAGTTGGACTTGACATTTCAAATCGGTGGATTACCAGCCGATCAATTAAACCGGACTAACCCCCGGTAAGGTCACTCAGGATTTTCCTAACCCGCTCCGATACCATGTTAAATTTTTAGAGTCGGGTCAATTTACGTGGGGAGTGTGCTCGGATACAACGTATAAGAGAGATTATATCACATTGTAAAAGACTTGAACAAGTTATTTATTATGGTGCACATTCCTTCTTATACGTTGTATCCGAGCACACTCCCCACGTAAATTGACCCCGACTCTAGAAATTTAACATAAATCATCTCTCCTTGTCAACCCAACTCCACCATAGTGGATTATATCTCTATGTTGCTCACATTTAAATCTATGTTGTCTTGTGAAGATTAACGTTTAAATCTATCACCATGAAAAAATAACTCTTAGGGTTTCAATTCTCAAATGAGCACGAGTAGAAAACCAATCAAGAAGAACAAAAGATTGAATAAGTCTCTTATTTCTTTAGATCAAAAGTTTGATGTACACTATGTTTTCACAAGGTTACAAGGATTCGGGGCCACGAGAAGGTTGATGTCCAGTAAGAAAGAGTATTATGTAGAAGTGTTAGAGTTGCACAGTAACTCAAAAGATTATCATAGGGAGAGCTTGAAGAGAAGAGTAACAAAGTATGTGAACATACCCTCACATAGGAGGTGACGACCTAAGCAATCAAAAACCACATCACTGTATTTGTTACAAATAAATGTGGCAATTTAAGAATGTGTCACTCTAGTCAACTTATCCTAAATTTGGCAATTTTACCGGGTGGTAAGAAGATGGCATGATTCTAAAATTTTCTAATGGATACTTCATTGAATATTATAGTATCATTACCATGAAAATAACCTATTATTCCATACATACAATGCATATTGATATAGTGCCACTGCCATATTGATTTTGCCAATTCACCTAGATTTGAAAGGGAACCCATATGAATGAATGCAAATGATTTTAATTTGAGATCAAAATTTAGTTCAGATATAAATAGACATGACACTCTGCCAAAAATGTGCTTGCAAAATAACATGCTTTTATAAAGCATTTGTTAAATATCACACATTCTTAATTTATTAGCTAAGTAGTTTGTTTTCTATATTTTTAATAAAAATAAAATAATTAATATATGTATTGCTTATATATATTAATTAATAATATATCATAAATTAAATATAATATAAAATATTGTATCTGACAATACTTGAAATAAAAATATTCTTTTTTTAATATAAAATTAATTTGTTATCAATCGATATACCTGTCATGTACCCGTATTGATACAACTCTGATATCACCATGAGAAATTTATTATTCGAGGACAAATATATTTCTATATAGTCATTCGCAAGTCGAGAAATATAGCAGATCGAGATATTTTGATGATTGACATTGTTTATAGCTTATCGTAGTATTTGGATCGGGATGCTTGTTTAGTGGACCCATGTGCCTAATTTAAATATTAATGAGTCATTATTTATTGGACTCCATTATTGGTGGACCTAGTGAGTTATAATTGGATGGACAAATCACTTATATAAACATAGTTAAAGTGTTAAGGAGGAGAGCTTGGGTTCTTGACGTAAGGAGGAGGCCGCTATTCTTATCTTTTTTGCCCGGGAAACCTACGACTACGGCCATCAAAACATGATCTTTTTTCTTTGGTTTTCTACATCATGTTCTCCTATTGTAAATCTACGAACTTGACATTTATAGTGGATTCAAAGGCTACGGCCGGGGCTGGTTTTTTATCTTTTATTTTACAGAAAGGTTTTCCACCTACAAAAATCGTGTCTTTTTACTTCTTGCTTTCGTATTACTTTTTCGTTCGACCCCTATCCGTAAAAGGGGTCTAAATTTTGTTATTGCCATATTTTAGCAGCGATAACAATGGTGCCGTCCGTGGGGACGTTTTTAATCCCATTGAGTTTTTACCCGGAGTTTTGGATGGTAAACGCGAATATATTTTCGATTAAGCGCAACTTTGGTATTCAGTGTGTTTCTAAATATTGAACCGTTGGATCGGTCTGCAATTTTCGTATACTGCTACAAACATATTATTCTCTATTCTGAACGTTGAAGATCGAATTTTATAGTTGTTTGGATTTTCGAATTAACGTTGGTCTAGAACGATTCGTATCTGCTTTTTCTACTATATGTAATTCTGAAATTTCGATTCGAATCTCATTGTTTTACCTTTGGATCATTCTGAAAATTTTTAGCATGGTTTCACACATATCTTTCGGTCCTCTGATTGTTGAAGATCAGTTTTTTGGCACTTTCAGATTTCATATTACTATCCGAATATATGGTTGTTATTTTTAATCCTATTGTAATGTGCAGTTCGGTTAATCTATTCAGTTTGCATAATTGGACCGTTGGATGTTTCTGAAATTAATATATATTAGTCTAGACGTACCTGTAAATGTTCTAGACGGTGGAGATCGATTTTAAATGTTGTTTCGGTTTTAACTTAACGACAAACGTTTAATGTTTCAGACTGAGTTTTCTGCAATATTGAGTTATGGTATTATATATGAAATTCTTTATGTCACGGTTGGATTATTCTGAAATTAACGTATATTATTAACGACACATTTTTCTACGTTCCCAACGGTGGAGATGAGTTTCTGTAATTATTTCAATGTTCGAATTATCGGCGGAAATATAACAATGTTGCTTCCGATNAGATTGATTAAGTCTCTTATTTCTTTAGATCAAAAGTTTGATGTACACTATGTTTTCACAAGGTTACAAGGATTCGGGGCCACGAGAAGGTTGATGTCCAGTAAGAAAGAGTACTATGTAGAAGTGTTATAGTTGCACAGTAACTCAAAAGATTATCAAAGGGAGAGCTTGAAGAGAAGAGTAACAAAGTATGTGAACATACCCTCACATAGGAGGTGACGACCTAAGCAATCAAAAACCACATCACTGTATTTGTTACAAATAAATGTGGCAATTTAAGAATGTGTCACTCTAGTCAACTTATCCTAAATTTGGCAATTTTACCGGGTGGTAACAGATGGCATGATTCTAAAATTTTCTAATGGATATTTCATTTAATATTATAGTATCATTACCATGAAAATAACCTATTATTCCATATAAACAATGCATATTGATATAGTGCCACTGCCATACTGATTTTTGCCAATTCACCTAGATTTGAAAGGGAACCCATATGAATGAATGCAAATGATTTTAATTTGAGATCAAAATTTAGTTCAGATATAAATAGACATGACATTCTGCCAAAAACGTGTTTGCAAAATAGCATGTTTTTATAAAGCATTTGCTAAATAACACACATTCTTAATTTATTAGCTAAATAGTTTGTTTTCTATATTTTTAATAAAAATAAAATAATTAATTTATGTATTGCTTTTATATATTAATTAATGATATATCATAAATTAAATATAATATAAAATATTGTATCCGACAATACTTGAAATACCAATATTCTTTTTTTAATATAAAATTAATTTGTTATCAATCAATATACCGGTCATATACCCGTATTGATACAACTCATCATTCACGCATTTTAATGGCATACCCGAAAAAACCTAGGATCCAACCCAAAAACAGGATACCGAGAGTTATCGGACAAAAGACCAACATACCCGATATTTATGTATCAACTGATATACGACACTGTAATTTGATTCCGTTTTGTATTTCACATATCGATCGGTATAAAAACATATGTTACGATTTGGGGTGTATAACCGGTATATCGGTCGATATATTTATGTTTTAAAATAAATTATTTTTTTCAATAAATCGTAATAATTTTCTAACATTGTTGTGGTGAAAAGACCAGGGGTACCAACAGTCGTCCGGTTCGTAATAAAATGAACTTGGTTTGAATTTGTTTACAATGGGGGAAACAATTAAATATGAAAGGAAAACTCGCCACAACGATTTTAGAGTGGAAAAAAAATCACCTGACTAAGAGTAGGAAAAACTCTTAACCGGTTCATTGATAGAACAGTTCATATTACAAACACTTGGCTTATGAAAATGACAAGGAAAATAAGAAAGCGCAAAGAAGTTAACCGGTAGAGTAACGACATGTTCTTGTGTGTCCAAAATGTCCTCCTTAGCTTATCTTTCAGTTTTGTATTTATAGAGGGGAAACGCATATGGATTACGCCCTATAACCGCATCTGACAAAGTCGTTTCCCATGCTGGAAAACTTGGTTGGGCCCGAAACGCTAACTGCGTGAATAGGCCCGAAGCGTGGACGCATGTAGATACTCGGAGTGTGGGATGCGTGGGCCGCAACCGTTTTAGACCGATCTAAAGAGTCGGTGCTAGGATATTCTTGATTACGCCTAACTCCAGCTTCGGTCCTGGAATACTAGTGGGCTTTCGGGCCGATTATCTCAAATAAGCTAGACTTAAGATCTTGGGCCGCACAGGTTAGTCTCTGATCATCTGAGTTGGCCCAACAGGGTTGAGTCTTACCCATTATGGGGTACCTGGTTCTGGAACCCTCATCACTAGCCCCTCGCGCTTGATCGCCATCACAGAGGTGATGCAATGCCGATTATATGATGATGATTACGTTCGGACGTTCTTAGGACTAAACCCGATTACGACGAGCGTCCTAGGGACCGATCCTATCCTTAGCTAATTTGAAACACATATTTTGAATTTCAAAATAACGTAACGGTTATTTTCACATTAATTTTATTTAAACGTTAATACCCAGACCTGTGCCTTTCCGTATTCTGTTACCGGACATGCGTCATGAGTGCATACAAACTGCAGCCGCCTGCGGTAATCCTATGTGCCAACTTGCGATTGGTCGGGAAATTAATATTTAAATCAAGGTCTTAGGGACTGTTCATCCCCACCGCTATTCGCGAAAAAATCCGCTACAGCAACAACGCTTTGCATCTCCATTCTTACTCACGTTCCGATCTTTTTAACAAGTTTTTCTTAAAGTAATAACCATGGCTCCTCGTAAAGTTAGATACCCGGCTATGTCCGAACTAGATATCGAAGAACTTAGGCATAGGTTTTCGATTCCCACTCATTATTCCATCTGGAAGGGAAGTGAGGATGTTCCTTGTTTCCTTTCAGCGGAAATGAATGTCCCAGCGAGTGCTATTCCGGTCAGTTACGCTTCCCTGAAGTGCGGGTTGCGTTTTCCACTACACTCGTTCGTAGCGGCCGTACGTCGAGAGATTCATTGTCCTACCTATGCCTTGTTCTCGGGTAGCTATGTGTATATAGTGACATTTATCTTTTATTGCCTCGGGCAAGGGGTAGCCCCGACCCTAAAACGTTTTTTCAATTTGTTCTTAGTCGGATCCCGAAAGGGTAAGAGATTATTAGGATGTCGTAGGTTGTATTATATAGCGTCCCGCACCAGAGAGTGCGCCATAGTTGATAAAGAGGAATCCCTTCATGAATGGGAATCCTGTTACGTGTGGATAACGGTCCCGAAGGAGGATTTTTTTAATGTGTGGCCCGTTATAACCCATCCACACATAGGTAAGTTGGACCGAACTAGGTTCAACCCTTCCTGTCAAAACATCGCAGATACACTAGCGATGTTTCCTTCCCCCGAAGCGCGTCTTAGGCGAATAGACCTACTTCGGGAGAAGAGATTGATAGAGATAGGGGTTGCGGGTAGGACCGGAGCCCCAGCCTCGAGAGGGGTATTTTCTTGTTCAGATCCATCTGAAGGATCGGGTACGGAGTGAGTTTTGATTTAGCTCTCATCTCGTGATCCTTATCTATTTCCCTTTGCAGGTTCAACAGAGACGATGCCCAACTCGAGGTTCAAGCTTATGGCAGCGGCCTCGACCTGCGCCACTGATGGCCAACAGGGGGCAGCGAGTGACGCGGGGCCCTCGGAATCAACTACTGGAGGTACGCTGGTTCCTTCGGGGACATCATCGGGAGGGAATCCCCTGATCAACACTACTTGCGCGAGCACAATAACCCTGCATTGCACAGGGCAATCCTCTACCGACAAAGGTCCCGCGCTGTGGGTTATAGGAGTGGTGGAGGAGATGATATCGACTAGGATCCACTCTTTGAACTTATCCAGTCTATATCAAATTGGGAATTGCTCCCCCATCAGTCCTAATATGAATAGTTTGTTGCTACATGCAGTCGTTCCCGTGGAGAAGGTTCTCCCAGGCCCGAATCTTGAGGCAAACTTCTCCCTACCGCCGGTCCCCTTAGGCAAGGGAAAAAGGGTGGATGAAGCCAAAGCCCCGAAGAGTCTGAAAAGACTCAAGAAAATGGGGGACGCTCCGGTCCCAGCACTGAAAAAGAGGATTGTTTTGAAGGACTCTGTCTCGGACCCCACGACAAACTCCGATTGGGAGATTGCCGTGGACTTGTTAGACATGGTTGCCAAGGGAAAGAAGATGGCGTCTTGGAGAATCGCCTTTTTGGAAGACTTCCGCTTATATGGGAAGTGGAACCCGGACAACGTTCAACCAAACATGTCCGGGAAGGAGATGATTGAGGCCTTCCTCGACCTCACAACGAGGGTAGGTTTTCTCCAAGGACGGCGCCAAACTGTTGTGGTCAAAAGACCGAGGGTACCAACAGTCATCCGGTTCGTAATAAAACGAACTCGTTTTGAATTTGTTTACAATGGGGGAAACGATTAAATATGAAAGGAAAACTCGGCACATCAATTTTAGAGTGGAAAACCCCTTGGAGAAGGGGAAAAAACCACCTGACTAAGACAAGGAAACGCTCTTAGCCGATTCATTGATAGAACAGTTCATATTACAAACAGTTGGCTTATGAAAATGACAAGGAAAATAAGAAAGCACAGTAGTTAACCGATAGAGTAACGGTCTGTTCTTGTGCGTCCAAAAGGTCATTATAAATGATTAAACTTGTTTGGTGTAAGCTCTTTCACTCTTAATTTTTCGCTAAGTATAAGATCGGGGTTGTTCGATGAGACAGACTCTTCGGTCCCCGGCCCTACCTTAGATTTAGATTTGACTGGGGTCGATTGTATTGGATTTACAATGCATATGAGGACTGCTATTATTCCGTCCTTGAGATCATGATCATATTGGAAAGGCGTGGACCCGGTTGATTATGAGTCTCATGACAAGGTTCGGCCGAGCCCCGGTTCCATTTAAGTCATGTGGACTACGTTGGCCAAGCTTTGGTTCTGTATATGTCTCAAGCCGGGCCTGAACTTGTATTTTGATGAACTAACGCCAGCCCTTATTCATTCTTTTTATAGCAGGTTTCAGATGTATAAGGGATGTTTTTGAAGAATGAAGGTAGTCGAAGCAGATGTTTAGTTCATAGTGAGTTCTGTGAGTTTCGCAACTAATCCTCGAGACTAGGCAAGCGCAGGAGCATCTCACTTGTCACAGAGTTCACTGCCACTTGGGAGCCATACAGACGAATGACTACGGTCGCCAGTCCAGACTCGTCCTAAAAGATCCGACCTCAAGATCGGTCGATCATCTAATTAGAAACGAGAAAATGGCGACTTGGGTCCCCAAAGTTTGGATAATTTGGCAATTTTGGTCCCCAAAGTTTCGAGTGGCAAAAACAGTCCCCAAAGTTTTGATGATTTGGTAATTTCGGTCCCCAAAGTTGCGTATTTTCGCAAAATACGTCCCCAAAGTTTGCGAATTTTAGCAAAACTGGCCCCCAAATTAATTTTCGTCCGGGGACCTAATTTGCCACAAATTACAACTTTGGGGACCAATTATACCACACGCACATAACTTTGGGGACTGGTTTTGCCAAAATTGGAAAGTTTGGGGACCAAAATTGACAAAAATTTCAAACTTTGGGGACCAAAACTGCGTTCCGCCCAATTAGAAACAGTTTGTGTTATACCTATATGTATCATGTCTATGTTTAGAAGAATATATTTTTGGATTGGAATTGTCACTAATAATCAAAGATTTACAAGAAATACCGCCTAAGATTCATGATGTTCCAAATTCGTGGGATCTCGTCACCATCCAATGTTTCCAATTTGTAAGCCCTAGCTTCCAATTTCTTCAGAACTCAGTAGGGCCCTTCCCAATTTCTGTCTAGCTTTCCGACGTTCCTCTGAACCCTTATATTTTTAAGGACGAGGTCGCCTTTAGAGAACTCCCTTGGTATGACCCGTTTGTTATGGGCATGTTCCATAGTTCGCTGATAAGAACATATCCGCACGTAAATTGCATTTCTCTATTCTTCAACCATCTCGAGATCTAATAATCTCATCTCGCCATTCATATGCTCATTATATTGAGCTATTTGAGGCGATCGGATGGCCACCTCCACCGGGCTGACTGCTTCGGACCCATATACCAGTGAGAACGGTGATTCCAGGGTCATCGAGCGGGGTGTAATTCGATAAATCCATATAACCTCGTAGATATGTTCGGGCCATTTTCCCAAAAAATCTTCCAACTTTGTTTTCAATCGCTTCAGGATAACCTGGTTAGATACTTCTGTTAGTCAAATTACACCAACTTAGTCCATTAGTCTAGGGATGAGCTATTTATGAGAAATGTTAGGTGATACCCAACTTACTACAGAAATCTTGAATGGCCTTTCTACGAAACTGGGTCTCGTTGGCTGATACCAATGCTCGGGTACCCCGAAACGATTTACAATATTTCTCCATAAGAAGTGTTTTACGACTTTCTCATAAATAATGGTAATTGCTTCTGCTTCGATCCACTTAGTGTAATACTCCACTGCCACAATGCAAAACTTTCGTTGCCCTACTGATCGAGGGAAAGGTCCGAGGATATCAATTCCCCATCTATCAAACGGACATGGCAATGGGGTCACCAATAGAGGAGCCCCAGGCAGTTGTGGGACCGGAGCATGATATTGGCATACAACACAGCGTTGGTATACTTCTTGGCATCTTCAAGTAATGTCGACCAACAATATCCGGCTTTGATAACGCGGTGATATAAAGATCGAGCCCCTGAGTGAATACCGCATATCCCTTCATGAACATAAATCATGACACCCTCAGCCTCAATAGGGGATAAGCATCATAACAGCCGTCCCTCGTAACTCTTTTTAAATAGTCGCATGTCACAGACATATCTTTTAGCCCGAAATTCTATTTTTCTAGCCTCCGACTTGTCTTCGGGAAGATAACCATCAGTCATATATTTGATAAAGGGGTCCATCCAAGTGGGTTCCCCAAGAGATTCAGTAGTATCGATATTTAGACCCTGGAGTTCATGGCATAAAACCCCGATTTCTTCAACTGATTATTCGGTCACCGATATCTCGACAGAAGGTGGGTCTTGGATATAGACCGATATAATGTCTGGTTCCATATCAAGTACGCCTACAGCCAATTTGGCCAGTGCATCGGCAACCTAATTTTGCTCTCTTGGCACATGATCAAGAGAAAACTCGCTGAACTTTTTAGATAATTACAAAACTTTTGCACGATATAGTTTCATTATGAGCTCATGTGTTTCAAATCTTCATGCGAATTGTTCCACCACTAACTTGGAATCTGAAAACATTCGCACTTTGCCAACTCCCATATTCCGGACTAGGGTCATTCCCGATAATACGTCTTCGTATTCCACTACGTTATTTGTCCCATAAAATGAGAACTTAATTGCGGAATGAATAAGATCACCTTGTAGCGCTGTGAGGATAATGCCCGCCCCTTTTCCTCCGAATGTTGATCCATCTATTTGAATGGTCCACCGATCATCCTCCTGGTTTAAGAATATAGCTGATCGGGTCATTTCGACTACGAAGTCAGCGAGAACCTGAGCCTTGATCGCTCTAAGGGGCAAGAATTCCAGATACATGGATTTGATCTTAATCGCCCATTTTGCTAACCTCTCATTCAAATCCTCCTGATTTAGAACCACTTTCAGAGGCTGATCAGTGTAGACATAAACCGTACGACCTTCAAAATAATGCTTTAGCTTAGATATAATTTTCTTTAACGCTAACATGAACTTTTCCAGGGTAGTATATCTAGTTTCAGCCGATACTAGGGAGTGACTTACGTAATAAACAGGTGTGTGAAAATCATCCCGAATAGTAACTAGAGCTGCGCTGACTGCGGTTTCTGATACCGCTAGATATAATCTAAAAGGTTCATCGCAGGTTGGACTCACCATTACAGGGGGAGTACTCAAGTAAGTTTTCAAATCCTAGAAGGCCTGATCACATTCTTCGGTCCAGTCTAGATGACTCGATTTTCTCAATACTCTGACAAAGGGCAAGGCCCGATCCGTGGATCTAGAGATAAATTTGTTTAACGCAGCAAGACGGCGAGTAAGCCTATGGAATTCCCTCTTGTTTCTCGGAGGTTGCATGTCAATGATAACCTGAATTTTCTCAGAATTAACCTCTATGCATTTCTCAGAAACATAATATCCCACGAACTTGACACTTCGGATCCCGAAGCAGCACTTGTTTGGATTTAGTTTGAGCTTATATTTGCGGCATACTTCAAAACAACAAGACAAATAAGAAATATGGTCTTCATCATTCATAGACTTGAAAATTATATCATCAACATACACTTCCATCATATGGTCTATTAGATCTTTAATGATTTTGTTGACCAACCTCTAGTATGTTGCTCCAGCGTTCTTTAAACCGAATGACATAACCACATAATAGTAAACGCTATCTTCGGTCATGAATGATGATTTCTTTTGATCTTCTTCAGTAAGGAATATCTGATGGTACCCGGAGTAGGCATCCATGGTACTCATCATTGTACTGTCGGTCACAGCATCCACCAAACGATCGATATGTGGCAGAGGGAATAGATCCGACTCACAGCTCTTGTTGACGTTGGTAAAATCAATGCACATCCGCCATTTCCCATCTGCCATGGAGACCACCATCGGGTTCGCAACCCATTAAGTATAGTGAATCTCTCTGTTAAACCCGGACCGCATCAGCTTGTTCACCTCAACCAGTATAATTTGAATTTTTTCAGAAGAATAACGTCTCCTTTTCTGCCTAACGGGCTTAGCTCCTGGCTCAGTGTTGATCTGATGTTCACTCTTGGATCGGTCAATCCTCGGGACTTCGTCTAGGGTCCAAGCGAATATGTCCACATGGCTTCTCAGCAAGCGGACCAGTTCTTCTTTAATATCCGGGGCCAGATGTGCCCCGATGCGTGTAGTCTTGGTCGAATCCTCTTCAACCAAATTAATCAATTTGAACCCAACGGGTTCTATAGCTTGCCTGGGGTGTGGTGATTCTTCAAGCAAATCCACCCGGGCTCTCTTCGTGGTGTCAATGTTCGGCAAGAGCTCATGTAGCATTGTCTTGCTACTTTTTGGTCCTCCTTTACAGAACTAACTCCGTGAACGGAGAGGAACTTGAGCATCATATGATGAGTAGAAGGGACCGCCTCGAACTTACTGAGACCGGTCCGTCCAATGATGGCGTTATAAGCCAAATCCAATTCTACAACAATGAATTCCAGTGTTTCAGTTCGGTCCTTAACGTGATCTCCCAAAGTGACCGGGGATATAATTTTCCCCCACGGGATGACACTCCTCTGGTCGAATGCCAGAGAGTTATATTAGCGATAGGGAGATCATGAGTAGCAGCACCCAGCATCTCGCCTACTTCGCGCTTCATCAACTTGCACGAAGCCCTGGTATCCACCAAAATCCTGTGGACCCGATGATTATCAATAATCCCGGTGATGATAAGAGGATCATCCCACGGGTCAATAATTCTTTCACGAATAGCAGCGGTGAAGGTAATAACAGAGTCTTCATAAGAAAAAGACCGTTCAGCCACATCGTATTTCACTAGCACCACAGATTTAGAGGTCTCCGTAGAGTCTCCGTGCGCCGCTCTCTTTCAGTCCCGGACCTATTCATTAATGCGTATCCCACCAGAGATAACATAAATATCCCCGGTTACAGCTCGATCTGGTGGAGCAGCCTTATTTTGCAGAGGTTGTGCTTCCACCGGAGCAGGGGGAGGAGGAGGATTCTCCTGTCTCCCTCATTCGTTCTGCGGGGCTCTTCCGCCCCAGCCCCACCATATTCTTGTTCGGCTCTGGCCACGGTTCTCTTGACCGTGCAGGCCTCTTTCTTGTTCTTGCGGAGGAGACCTTCAGTCCTCCGTCCTATCATTATAATTCCAGGGCTGTCTCTGATTATCCCTTCCCTGTGACCTGTGATGATCATCACCCTGATGGCTCATTCGGGGAGATTCAGCTCGCTTGCCCTTATGATCACTCTGATCGAGCTTTCTTTATTCATTGCCGCTACTGTCTCTTGCAGTAGCGGACACTTCAACGTTGGGTGATCGCGGTTATAATGCAACTCGCAATACACCTATTTCTCTTCCCACTTCGGGGGAACGTTCTTCTCTGTTACAGCCCCTACTTCTCGGGGTATGAAGCCCTATGATCACCTGTGGGCTCAGAATTCCCCACAGGCTTCCTGAAGTTCGGTCCTAGAGCCTCATCCATCTTAATATATTTATTGATTTTTTTGGATAAGCTTACCTAAGGTGAATGGGGGACTTTTCACGAGACTGGCTGATAAGTCGCATGGTCCCAGAACTTGCTATCTCTGAGCTCCAATTTGATACCCCAGGCTATTCGATTGAACTTCTCTATGAAGGATCGCAGACTCATTTCCACCGGGATATACTTCAACTGATATAGTACATGCCTGCTTCGGGGCAGTCCTACATTCGACGCGAATTGCTCAGAGAAAGCCAATATAAAGCCTTCATACGACTGTATGGATCGGGCTGGCAAATTTTTAAACCAGGTTCCGACGTCGCCTTGTAAACCTGTCTCGAAGATACGACACTTGAGTGAATCCGAGGCTCAAATCGTCCCCATGCGTAACTCGAAATCCGCAATATGATCAATAGGATCACCATCGCCTCTAAACGTCGGCAACCCCTCCGAGTTGAGATAATGTCGATCCAGGACTGCCGCGCATATTTCTTAGGAGAAAGGGAGAATCAAATCTCCCAAGATGACAGAGACACCGTCAGATTGCTGGGATGACGTCTGGGCAGCATGCAGATTATGCCACCAGTCGTCATGCTTACTCCGTTTGATAGGAGCTCCATGACCCTATAGAATAAACCGAGATTCCGTCCCAGTTCGGGCTCAAAATCCCTCCGCGCATGTAGAGCTTCCAACTCCTTGGTGAGCTCATTAATACGTTGTTGCATATGTTCCTGGTCAGTCCCAGGAACGGGAGTTGGAACTCTGGTTTGGGGAGGCGGAGTAGAATGATACATCGGCCTCCTCATAGTTACTCCGCGCCTTATGATCTCCTCTTCATCGGAGATGCACTCTTTCAGGGTCACTCTCGTACCCTCTCTTCGCGGGAATAGGGCTTGTTACAGTCTGTGGTTCTGTTCCACTTCTCTCCGACATATTCTCCAATACCACTTTTTCGGACAATAGCCTCCAGATCCTGCAAAGTGAAGGTTGGGGCTGGAAGACTGTTGGGAAGCACGTCACTATCGTTCTTCGAAGTTCCTGTCGCCATGCCTCTAATTATCCTATCCTAGGGAGAAACCTCAAATGGGGATTAGAAAATCGTCCCCACAAACGGTGCCAAACTGTTGTGGTCAAAAGACGGGGGTACCAACAGTCATCTGGTTCGTAATAAAAAGAACTCGGTTTGAATTTGTTTACAATAGGGGAAACGATTAAATATGAAAGGAAATCTCGGCACATCGATTTAAGAGTGGAAAACCTCTTGCATAAGGGGAAAAAATCACCTGACTAAAAACAGGAAATGCTCTTAGCCGATTCATTGATGGAACAGTTCATATTACAAACAACTTGCTTATGAAAATGACATGGAAAATAAGAAAGCCAAAGAAGTTAACCGGCAGAGTAACGGTCTGTTCTTACGCGTCCAAAAGGTCCTCCTAAGCTTATCTTCTAGTTCTGTATTTATAGAGGGGAAACGCGTATGGATCACGCCCTATAACCGCCTCTGACAATGTCGTTTTCCCATGCTGGAAAACGTGGTTGAGGCCCGAAGAGCTGACTGTGTGAATAGGCTCGAAGCGTGGAACGCATATAGATACTCGGAGCGTGGGATGCGTGGGCCGTAACCATTTTGGACCGATCTAAAGAGTCGGTCCTCGGATATTCTTAATTACGCCTAACTCCAGCTTCGGTCCTGGAATACTAGGCCTCCGGGCCGATTATCTCAAATAAGCCAGACTAAGGATCTTGGGCCGCGCGGGTTCGTCTCTCGTCATCTGGGTTGGCCCAACATGGTTGGGTCTTACCCATTACGGGGTACTTGGTCTTGGAGCCCTCATCAAACATAAATTTAATTATGATTCGGTATATACCCGATATTTTAGCAAATTTTTACGATTTATTAAACGAATTTAATTTATTTTAAAACATAAATATATCGATCGATATATCGGTCATACACCCCGAATCGAAACATATATTTTAAATCGATTGATATGTGAAATACAAGGCAGAACTAGGTTACAATGTCGGATATCGATCGATACCTATATATCGGATTATGTCGATGTTCTGCTCGATAGCTCTTGATATCGTGTTTTTTGTTTGGATCCAAGGTTTTTTTGAGTATGCCATTAAAATACGTGAATGATGAGTTGTACCGAAACAAATTGTATGACCGGTATTTCAATTGATATAAAAAGAATAATTTTATTTTATGTATAGTCTTATATAATATTTTATCAAATTTTTATATTATATTTAGTTTATTATATATTTTAAATTAATATATATAACTATACATAAATTAATTTTTTTATTTTTATTAAAAATATAGAAAGCATGCTATTTAAGTAATAAAATAAGAATACGTGTCTGCAAATTCTTTATAAAAGCACAAACAGATTTTTGGCAGATTATTATATGCCCAATTTACCCATATTTGGTATACGTAATAGTAATGACTACATATTATATTTTTAAAAACTTGTATAATATAAATTCATATAGAAACACTACAAAAATTATCGAATCAACTATATCAATCATCATATAAGAGAAAAACATGATATTATCATTTGTTCTATTTTGTATTTAATTATTTTGTATACTTACCATATTTATTGTTATTATTACTTCAATATTAAATGAAAAAAACAAGAAGAAAAAATACAATCCACATATTTTAAATTTTAAAAAACACAATTATGCTATAAAAATGATTAAATAGTTACAAAAAAATAAAATGTCATTTTTATCCCAAAATTATAAAAAAGCCTCAATACAATTTGTCAACATTACTGGGTCGA
Organism: Utricularia reniformis; assembly: GCA_009725065.1. Lineage (NCBI taxonomy): Eukaryota > Viridiplantae > Streptophyta > Magnoliopsida > Lamiales > Lentibulariaceae > Utricularia > Utricularia reniformis. The sequence continues at coordinate 86,126 of RWGZ01000410.1, forward strand.
AAGATGTCAAATCGAATATAGAAACCAACCATCATGTTATGTAGAGGAAGGGGAAAGGGATACGCTACGTTACCTGGATGCTGCGTATTGTATTACGTCCTTCTCCCCCTTTTTTGTAGCTGAATTCTCATAGTTCAAACATTCAAAGATTTGGAAGCAAAATATAGTTCAGTAGATAAGAGGCATTTAATCTTACTCATTTGACTAGTCTGTTTTCTTATCAGCCTCATCAATTGCAGCTAGTCTTTCTACCAAGGGAGGATGTGAATAATGGTATGCAGAATACCAAGGGTCTGTGTTCATCGCTGAAAGATTCTCTTCCTGTTCAATCACATACATTACACAATTTTTTACAATATGAGCCAAAACACCATTCCAAGCTATTCAACTGACTCATACGTCTTGCATCTTTGATCCCCAAAGTTTCGTTAATTTGACAAATTTGGTCCCCGTGGATTAAAATGATATGTGTAAAATTTGGGACCAAATTAGTCATTCAAAAGTATGAGAACTAAAATTGCCACGTTTTACAAACTATGAGGATCATAGATACCGTTAAACTAAATTTGCCAAAATCTAGATACTTTGAAGACCTAATTTGCCTGATTTTAGTTCGGGAACCTTAATTGCCAAAAATTAAAACTTTGGGAACCAATTAAGCCAAACACAAAAGTAAGGGGACTGATTTTATCAAAAAAATCATAGTTTGGGGACCGGTTTTGCCCAAGTCAAACTTTGGGACTGATTTTGCAAAAATGTATAAAGTTTGAGAACCAAAATTCTCATAACCCCAATGCAGAGGGACCAAAAATGCCTTCAACCCATAATAATCACTCAAGTCAAGAATGAGAGTAAGAGAAAGTAAATAACCTGCAATTTGATAAGACCGGCTCTAAGGGGTGCTGCGTAACCAAGCTTCTGGGCAAAGGCATCAGCCTTCATGATACAAATACTTCATTAGCTTCAAATAACAATCACCTATTGCTGTCAACCCTATTTTTTACATTTACCTGGAACTCAAAAGCCCGACTCACGAGATTAAGTGAAAAGCTCACAAGGTGTTGGAGAGGTATCACTGTGTGCTGCAACCATCACAAATATGCACACAATAATATATTGTATTATGTAGTCATCCGTGCCTATAATAATAATACCTGGAAGATGATTAGTCCAATAAGGACTGGTTGAGTATCAAAGCCAAAACTCTGGAATAAGTCTTTAGAATTCCTAACCAGTGTGTAACCTCCAAACTGCAACAAAGTCAGGATCTGCAGAGGCAATTAATCCTATGTAAGTTTACAATCTTGAAGCCATTTTTTCTACGAAGTCAGAAAACGTTCTTCAATGTTTAAATATGAAAAGTGCAAGATCATTGTCTCGTTAGGTGTAAAAGATCAGTTGACTCTGTCTGATGTTTTGAAACATAATATAACTCAGACGAAAAGTAGCAACAATGATTACATCTTATAAATGAGATACCTGAACAGCAATGAAGGAGTACATTGTGTGATTAAGTTTCCAGTGACCAAGTTCATGGCCAATAATGGCTACAACTTCTTCATCATTTTTGCACTACAAATTTCAAAGAGGATAAATTATCACAAAATACGACCAATTATTTTTCCCAAATTGGGATTCATACTACACATTTCAAAGAGAATAAATTATCACAAAATATGATCCATTATTTTTCCGAATTGGGATTCATACAACATTTTGTTTCAAAATTGAATTTTAGGTTTCTCTTGGGCATTTTTTTCCGAATTGGGATTCATACAACATTTTGTTTCAAAATTGAATTTTAGGTTTCTCTTTGCCTAGTATACTGGTAAATCTATATTCTACTTTAGAGTTTCATTCTATCAAGTAACTGAATATGCCCAACAAACAAATTCACATAATAATTCTTATGAAACGAACATATAAAAAAATAAAAACACTGAAGCGAGAAACAATGAACTTTCCAACCTACATCTGCCTTGTAAAAAAATTCTGTAAGCTTAATTATTCAGGGTATGCTAGTGCTGCAGATAATAAAATCTACAGTGTAACAATATATTTACAGTATATTAGATGGAAGGACGAAAACTGAAATCATTTTGAAACTAAAGGACGTGAGCTGAAAGATAAACAAGAGTGCCATAAAGGACAACTTGGAACCGCAGGCACATAATCGGAATAAGGAAAGACAAATAAGGACATTTTCTACAATAAACCCTTGTAAGAAATAGAAAAAATTGCAATTGAAGAGATTATAAAGCAAGAGTGGGTTATAGTTTCATACCTGTTGTATTAATGTGTCATAAAGAACTATTCTTTTGTTTTTAAAAAATCCATACATGTAGGCCTGCAAAACAATGTACGTGTCATGAGTCATGTTGAGGCAGAGGATCAAATAGAACAAGACACTAATTGATGTAAATGCAATGAAAATTATGCACATCAAGGCCACATCAAGGAGAGGGCTGGATAAGACAAAACTACACTCATTGCATCATCACAGGTATATTCTTAATCTGCTGTTTGACATTATGTTTTGCAGTTCTCTAAGACGGGTCCAACCAGAGAAAGCAGATTCATAAAAACATTTTCTGTTGAACACAATTGCATTTTTCGGGATTGAAATACAAAGATGTATAGAGTCACTTCAAGTTGGAGGAACAAGTATGTCTGTGCATATACATGATCTGTACCTATACAAAAACATGAAATAAAGATAAATCAAAACATACTCACATTGCTGTGGCTTGACCTTGTCGAACCATCAACGACAAACAATTTCTTCAAGGGAAATTTAAGAGAGGAACAAAGAGCTTCGATTTTGGTCCTAAGTTCTCCCTCTGGTAACTATTAGTGAATATTAGGAAAAACGAAGTCAAGATTGGATACTTATGCATCATACCATAAATGTTTACATGACACTTACGGGAGTAAATTTGTTAAAAAGGGGGGCGATCAGAACTGGATAGATGGTCATCATTACAAGAGACACAACCAGCATAAATGCCCAGAGATATATGGCCAAGTAAGGGCCTCCTTTCTGCATTAACACACTGAATTATACAGATGACTATATGCATGTACTCAATATACAACAAAAAAGACATGAAACAATTTTAAAAAAGAGTAAAATGGATAAAAAATTAGTGAAGGTATAGTAATTCTCTGTTTTACCTGGACTATAATGATGATAGCAGCTACAATAGGTGGACCAATTACTATTGCTAAAACAATTCCCTTGATCAGATCCCTAATAAATAGCCATACGGTTTGCTGAAAAAAAAACGCTTATAGTTACTTGATGAACTTAAATACAAAATGCGATAAGTAAGCTGCTGCAAACTGGTGAGCGTAAACAGACGGACCTTATTGAAGCCATGCCGAGACTCAATGACAAACGTTGAGTATAATGAAAATGGCAAATCAGTTATCTGCATCAGGATTTATAAACAAAACTAGTTAGATAAAAGCATGAAATTTTGGCAAGGTAAACATGTTATCCAGATGTTGTGAACAAAAATATAAGCAGCTGTGTATTCGAACAATAACACCAATAAACAGTCCTTCCAATAAGCATAAAAACAAACACATAAATTATACAACAATATATCCACCTGTGACCATAGCATAACACCAGCCAAAAATGCAAGTGTATGTGCGATTTCATTTTCAGCATCAAGTCCAACATACAGTAGAATATCTTCTGACTTCTGCTTTAACAAGAAAATTATAATTAACAGAAGCAAATAAATGAGAGAGAAGGTTGAACAACTAAAAGTATATCTGGCCAGAAAACTTCACCTTCCAAAACCAGGGCAATACTCCAAAGTATAAAATCGCGGAGTCCATATTTATCGTCACAAGTTCATGAACGAAATGAAAAAAACTGACATAAAAATAAATTAGTAACCATAAAGAGAATTTTAGCTACTACAAGCTTTGATACATAAATTCTCATATTAATTGAAAATAAAACAAAAATAATAAGATTCAAAACCTTTTATCAAGACTATAAGCACGGGACTTTTCAAACTTTTCTAGACTGATTACTCCAACCAGTGGCTTTGGAAGATTTGGCAACTTAAGAGCAGCATGCTGCCGCAGATGAAGATATGTCTCAAAAATATATACTATTATCATAAATGCTGAAAATGAAGAGAAACAAAAGTATCAGTAACTTTGCCGATGTACAAAGGGAGTTATGCTGAATAAGCCACATGGACATACATATAGAACATGTTTATTCCCGCCCAAACATGAATTATGATATGTAAGCCAAGGGCTATTACATAAAAAATCCACTTTATGAAATTGATTTTTTAAAAATAAATATACAACAAAAACAGGACTGATATAAATATGAATAAGCGTACAACCTAGGTTGAGTGGCTTCCAAAACCCTAACTCGGAATTCAGGAGCTCTACTACCAAATAATAATTTGAAAAAATCAGTAAGCCCATAAAAACAGCATATAAGCCGCAAATCGAATTCCCTCAATGACAAAACTGGTAACATAATGAAAGCGGAATCAAAATCTTCCACTTCGTCACTCCCAAAATGTATGGCGAACACTATACTATTGTGAAACATAAATCAGTAGACCAAAACCGACTCACTACGCACCAACAACAGCTTCCATGTACGGGAACGCCATCACTGAGAGAAGAAATGGTTTCCTCGCTCGGACTGAATAAACTTGGAATACTAGTTGCTCAAACTCGAGGAAATTGGCCTCAACTATTAAGAAACCCAATTTTCACCTTGGTTACTCAATCTTGTAAAATTTGGTTTATTAAATCAAATTTTTATCACTTATCAAAGTATTATCGAATTGATTAATTGTATATATTAAGTAAAAAAATATATTTATAACTCTCAAACTTCAATTAAACATATAAAATACATACAAGTTATCAATATCATTTATTATTAACTTTTAAAGTTTAAATATGACCCAAAAAAATGATATTGTTTTGACCTCTAATCCTTTGAAATGATATTATTTTGCTCCTCAAGTATTCGAAATTTTGCGTAATTGACACTTAAAAGTTCACAGATTACCCCAATTAGATACTTAAAGTTCAAAAAAATATATAAATTTGACCATTAAAGTTCACAAATTGTGCATTGGAAAACCAAAATATTTGTTATTGTTATGGCGTATATTTTTTCTAATCAAGTATGATTTTTTATAGAGAAATCATCGATTATTATGATTGAGAACATACTATACATTAATTTGAAATGAGAGATGCAATAACATATTATTGTCAGTGTTTAAAATTTCCGGTATATCGGAAATTTCGGGCGTACTGGTTTCGTTCGGTATTTTGCCAAAATACCGACCGATACATGTATTCGGGTCGGGTCAGATTTATATTAAAAAAATGAATATTTTATAATTAAATTTATTTTAATATTCCCAGTATGGATCCGGTATACCCGAAACATATCATGTATATCGATCCAATGAGTTTGTCCGATATATCGATCGGTACCGGTATTTAAAACATTGATTACTGTTACTCTAAACAAATTAAGAAAATGATATTTTGATATTTCATTCATAATTGATGTATTAGAAGATATTTAATATTTGTATATTATATAAATATATTTTGAAATGTACATAATGTACCCAAACGTTTTATATTATTCTGTATAATTCTCGAACTTCAAAGATCAAACTTGTATAATTTTCAAAATAAAATGGTCTAATTTATGAAACATTGAGAATCAATTGTTCAATGGTAAAAAACTAAGGATATGGATAAATTAAAATATCATTCTTACAATTTGATAACTTAAAATATCATTCTATTATTTAATGAATGGGAAGGTATTGGAGTTATAATTACAATAATAAAAAAGTGGCTGTAAGTGGAGAACAAGAACTACAAAGAATGTTACAGACTAAGAGTTAAGGGCATCTTCTCCTTGAAGGGTAATTCTCACACCTTGTGCATAGCAAGTTGGATAAATGCCCATTGTCTGAATAAGCTTCGTCACATCCATGGAAATGTCTGAAGGAGATTTCACCCCACGATCAACCTGAACATTACACTGTAGATTTCAACAAGAAGCAACTAAAATAGTATCTTAAACTTCGTGTTAAAAGGAAGGTACTGAAGCTGCAGAAACCGGCTTGATCAACGAGTTACTGTAACCTCTAGCTTTTGCAACAGCCTCAGCCATTTGAACACGTGACACTCTATCAGGTCCCCCGACATTTACAACAAACTGAATTTGTTTACCCTCTGCAAAAGGATCATTCTATCTAGTTTTCAATACAATAAGGAAAGAATTATAGAAATTGAGAATTTAATGTATAGCACAATCCATAAAAGAATGAATCATATTGAAAATATTAAATCAAACCAATTACTTATAATATCATTTCCATATTATAAACTAGCGTATTTCTATTTCTACAACCGATGTGGGACAATACTTCAACACTCGTCCTCAAGTCTAATTGACCTTGGTCCGGTTCACACTTAATTCAATATACTCGATAGTGCTCAAATCATAGGTCGATCATTTTTGTCGCCTAAGTTCGATGCGTTTTTCTACCAGAGTTTTTTTGGCTAAGCCGGTACGGACCAGCTCAAAACTCACCCTGTAGCTCCGATAACATATAGAAATGAATGATTCAATGGACTAGAAGAATGTCGGTATAACCCAATTCATAAACCAAGTCAATTACTTATGATATTACTTCCTTTATAAACTAGAAGATTTATATTTCCACGACCGATGTAGAACAATATTTCAACAAGAATTTGTAAGTCTTTTTTACCTGAGAGCCATTTCGTAGTCAATTGTTGTATGAGAATAACAATATCTTTGACAAAAATAGGGCAGCGAAACTCATCATTAAAGAAATCCAATGGTTCCCCGTTCGCAAGGGCATTGTCCATCCACTGTGCTAGTAAACGAAGAGTATGTGTTAACATGGTTGCTAGGTGAGTCGTTTAAGGATTAGAGATATGTTGAAATTATAGAGTATGACGGAATTACGATGAGAGAACATGAACGAACGAAATTAAGAGGAGAATGTCATATATTTAAAAGATTTGATTAAATAATTATGATAACATTCATCACTCTTATAAATAAATATAATTAATCTTACTTGTATAACCAATAAGAGACAAATTCAACACTCCCCCTCAAGTCTAACCATAAGGCTTAGACTTGCGATTGAAATGAACCGAACCAACTCCGATATCATATTGAAATTATAGAGTCTAACCGAAATTACGATGGGAGGGCATGAACGAACGAAATTAAGGGGAGGAGGTGATACATTTAAAAGACTTTATCATATAATGACATTCATCACCCTTATAAACCTAATCAATCTTACTTTTATAACCAATTAGGGACAAATTCAATACTCACTCTCAAGTCCAACCATAAGACTTGGACTTGCGATTGAAATGAACCGAACCAAGTCCGATATCATATTGAAATTATAGAGTCTGACCGAAATTATGATGAAAGAGAATGAATGAATGAATTAAAGGGGGAAGATCGCACATTTAAAAGACTTGATTAAGGGAAGACATGGACGGAATTAAGGGAAGGAGGTCACACATTTAAATGGCTTTATCAAGCAAGCATGTAATGACGTTCATCATGCTTATAAACCTAATCAATCTGACTTCTACAATCAATTAGAGACAAATCCAATAGATATGTATGTTACTATGTACCTGGATTGGAAGGTGTTTGGGAACTGGAGAAATAGTTTGTGTCCCATAAATTATGCTGCTTCTCAAAATTGCATAATTAGACCAGTTTGCAGATATGTAATGCTCAGCTTCAAGTTTAGATTTCCCATAGACATTCACTGGAATAGTCTCATCTTCTTCTTTGTAGAAGGATTTGGTCCCCTCATAAACTACACAAAACTCAGAACAAACACATAAGGAATTCAGAAACAGAATTGATGTTAAATATCTAGAGTCTGATCAATTTCATATGGGGAGTGTGCTCGGATATAATGCATAAGAGGGAGGAGATCACACCATAAAAGACTTGAACAAGTCATTTACTATGGTCTACATTCCCTCTTATAAATCAATCCAATCCACATCTAAATTCCAATGTGGGACAATACTCTTATATTCAACAATTGCGCATTGCTTTGTTAAATGAGACGAGGGAAAAAACCTTGATCAGTGGACAAATGTATCAGAAGAGTTTTGTTACATCCTGTTCCTGATAACCATTTAACAAGAGCACTAGGGACATTAATCAACATGGCAGCTTCTGGATCCATTTCACACACACGAGGAACAGAAATAGCAGCACAATTAATCACCACATCGGGCTATGAAACACATAATCAAAACCCAGATCAAGAATCGAAAAAGATGTCAAAATTTCAAAAATAAAATCAGGGTTATTCTAAGGAAACAAAATATGCAGATTGTTCAGTAATCAATTACCTGACCGAATGAGGCTGAAACGGCTTCAAGACCATTTCCAGTGCGTAGATCAACGTAGAAAGAAGGAGCATCGGGGATTGCATTGAGAATCGCGGGTGGAGGAGGAAATGAATGATAAGTGAAAGCAATGGAGAATTTCGTTAAATTTGCTACGGCAAAATGATTCAAGAGATTCTGACCCAAGTAACCTGTGCCTCCTACAACCAGCACTCGCCTCTTGGTCATCATTCTTAGTATGAACTATGAATGATGACTACCTTTAAATCAACGGAACATTGAATGATGAATTGATAGCATAGGGCATCAAGAATTAAATGTTGTGGGCTACATAAATAAGTAGTCACTACTCAATGAATATTAGGAATTTCAATCCAAATTATAATGTGATGCCTAAACTACACAGTTGGCATGTTATTGATTGAACAATTGTTAGAACTTCGATAATTTATTCGATTAAATTTCTAGAATGCTGATTAATTGTATTTGAATTTGTTTTCCAAGTTAATAAAAATGATTCAAGTATAAAATTAGATATGATGAAAAAATCAAATAAAATTCTATCACCTTAAATATAAATTACTATTCGATAATATTAACTTTTTTATTCTAAATTATATATTTAAATTTTATTAAGATGACATTATATTTTTCTATTTTTAAATAGCATAAATTTCATCAACAAATTGTAAAATATATTCTATCTTTTAATATAAATATAATGTTGATTAGATGATTTACCCATCAATGAGCTGTATATGCGTAATTAGAATTTTGTATTTTTAAAACATTTAAATTCAACATTAAAAGAAGTATAATTATGCTCTAATGATTTACAACATAAAATTAGATCTGTTGTCCACTGGGAAGAATAGTGGGAAAGCATCTCTTGTATCACTCAACCAGAGATATAACTTCAAATATTAATCATAAGTTTTAATCAAAATCACAATTTCTGGAGTGGTTTTAATCTAAAAAGCATACTAACTGTGAAACATTTGTTATGGAAAAAATGATTTAATTGTTAGGAATGGAAGTCGAGTGATAGTCAAATTACTAATTCAATTGGCGTGAAAAACCTACCGGAAGAAACCTAATATGAAGTAGTGATGTTGATTGGCTTGATCGATCTCGTCGATCGATCAATGATACCAATCATGCAATTTTGATGAGTCTATTTGATATCGATTAGATTGGACTTTGATTAATGTATCTTGTTGGCTACATATATGGAGAAAAATACATGTATATCTTGTTAGTTATATATATAGAAGAATATATATATTATTAGTTAAATATATAGAAGAAGATACATGCATATCTTTTTATACATATATGAAAAAATATATGGAAATATATCTTGTTAGCTAAATATATAGAAGAAGATACATATATGTAAGAAAAATATATGAGTTCATATATCTTGTTACTTAAATATATGGAAGATATGGTCAAAGATATTGAAAGATAATATTGTAGAATATTCGATGATATATTTCTAAATATTAGATCATAATCTAGATTCTATAAATAGTTGGAGCAATGAACATAATTGTAATCAATTAATCAATGATATAACATATTGTTCCCTATTTTTCTTGTGATAATGAGTTTACGAGCGAGATTTATCGGTCATGTGGTTTTTCCCGGTTTTTGGTTTCCAAATCTTGTGTCAACTACTTTTTCTTCATTTACGTTTGTTTCTTATCGGATTAATTCGATCCGGCTTCAGATAAAGATAATTCTTTTATCATATGGATGGAATTTTCCAAACATTAATTTGGGCAAAAAAATGATAGGTTAGTTTAGAAGAATAATTAGACTTTGACTTACTTGGGTAAAAAACTCAAACAAATTGAGAGTAGTATTATGTGTAAAATATATTATATCAAGTCCTTTATTTTTCTTGTCATTAATAAATTCTAAAGTGATGTTTATTGGTTCATCTGTTTTTACTTTTTTACGACTTTTTGTTTACACGTTAAATCTTTTATTTCTCAGTTTTGGTTTTTTCGTTCACTTCATGCTTTGTTCTTATTATGATAAATCGGTCCAACCCAGAAAATAGCGTGAATTTGGAAAATCACCCTCCCAATAACATTGACTTTGTAACCCAAAAAAATAAATATTCAAATATTATCAAAGTTGAGAGTATTATTCAAAGATTTTTTATCAACCCTATGTTGCTTCTGCAGTTGAAATTACATAACATACCAAAAGTATAGAGTAAAAAATAATTGAGCAGCTAGGGCATAAATTATTAGGAAAAGATGTCATATGATAGTTGAAGGACCCAATAGGTAGATATGATCTATCTGGGGAGAGCATCTACACTTCGTTCGTAAGATTAGGTTGGTCGGTCCGAATGAGCGACTAAGTGTATCGATGGGCTAATCTCGATCGATATGTGTGACCGATCGACGAGAGCATCTATAAACATGAGGAGAAAACTTCTCTCTCCTTATGCCTTGACCAATGTCACATAACCAAAATTTATGGTCTTGATCATGTCAACATGGAGGTCAAATAGGGTCTGAAACCATATTTCTATATAGTCATGAACGGCATTGAAGATGGTCTTACAAGAGTAAGGAGATGAACCGTAGACGGGTCATGGTCACATTCTATCTTTAATCCTCCAAATGATTCCTCAATGATTTGTGTTGAGATACTTAGACGTTGATGAATGATCACATCAACCAGTTGCAGTTGCCATTCCAAGCTATGACCTACAAAAGATTATCTCGGTCAATGAATCACTGACTTTCAAAAAAATAGGAAAGGAGACGTTGGTACTCCAATCTATATTATGCGAATAGTTTACACGCTTGTAACTCAACTTTTATTTGTAAGAAACATTATGATCAATATACCAAAATTCTCTCCTCTGCTCCTCATTCTAATATGGTATCAAAGCTACAAATATCTATAGTTCATATTCTGTAAAACTCTATCAAACACACAACCATGTCTGCAAACTCCGACCTAAAGCCATTGGAAGAACTCAACCTAAAGCCGCTAGAAACCAACTGTTCAAACAAAATGTTGAATGTCTCATCTAAAACACTAGACTTCTCTTCTCCCTTCTATGTTGGCTCAGGAGATATGGCTGATATAATCCTCGCCCCAACTTTCTTAGGGACAAACTACACAAACTGATCAAGAACCGTAATGCTCAACCTATCCTCAAGAAACAAGTTAGGATTTGTTACTGGCGAAATACCAGAGCCATTATCTACGGATTCAATGTTCTTTCTTGCTCATGTCATGGCTCTTACGTTGTTTAAATCCATCCATATCTTCCATTGTCTTCTACAAAAGGACTGCTAGAAACATTTGGGTAACACTTCAAGGTACTCATAGGAAGATGATACAAGGGTGTGCATAATACAATAGGAACTTGGAACACTCTCTCAAGGAAGTCTGTCAGTCCATGATCTGTTTACTAAACTTGATGCACTCTGGGAGAAAATGTCCAATTCTCGACCTATGCCACACTATACCTGTGGACAATGCAACCCAAATGCTTTGAGCTTTTTCAAAAACAAATGGAGAAAGACAAAATTTTCAAATTTTTAAACTCACTCAACAACGAGTATGGAGCCCTCAGATCTCAGTTACTTATTCGAAAACCAATCCCTACAATGGATGAAATCTACAATTCCATACATCAAGAGGAACAGAAATTGAAGAAACCAGGCTTGCCTCTTCCACTTGAAGCATTAGCTCTTATGAGTGGACTTGAACCACAGAAGAATGTCCTGAAGAAAAAATGCATCCATTGTGGTTTAACAAATCATACCATTGAACAATGCTACAAAATCATAGGATATCCGAATGATTCTAAAGGGAAACATACAAAAGGCAGCAAACCATAAAATGTTTCTCATGTGTCTAATGTCACCTTGCAGGTTCCTCCTGAAAAATAACAGAACCTTTTGGCACATATTACACATGCACAACTCAAGGCCCTTATACAACGCATTTCGCAGCATGAAATTACTCACAACACTACAACAAGCTGTTCATCTACTCCAGAACAAGGATGCCATGATGCCTTCGCTGGTAAAAAACTTCTAACGACTTATAATAGTAGTCACACTCCAAAAATTGAGTGGATTGTCGATTCGGGTGCAAGTGAGCATATGTGCTCTAATCTTCACTTGTTTGACATCATCCCCACAATTAATACCAATGCGAGATTCCCAAACAGAATCACAGTACATGTCACACATATTGGAACCATTAATCTCAACAAGCATATACAACTTAATCATGTTCTATATGTTCCTAATTTTCAAGTCAATCTTATATCCGTACACAAGCTTGATATTGTCCGGGGTTATTTATGTAATTATGATACCCATGGGGCTCGTCTGACGTGGCTAAATGGTATTTTTGATTTTCTATTATATTTATTGAGTAATGTGATTTCGGGGGTAATCTCGTAATTTGGGAATACCGGGCCCACGTATGAGGATTTTGATGGTGTTTTGAGCTGTTTTGCATGATTTTGGACGGAAATGATGCTAGGGGTATTTTCGTAATTTGGCACTCTAAGATCTTGTTGGCGACCTTATGCGATATTTTTGGATATCTCCTAAGCATTCAGAGACGATGAACTGGTGAAGAGTATTCCCGGGTATTTTCTCGACATTACGTGCTACTAGTGTTCGACCGGGGTGCATTTTCAAAGTGTTGGAACGCTGTGACACTTATTCAAGTTTAATCGAATATTTTCTAAGTAAGTTGGGCTAAATTGACTAAGATTGGACTTTTAGACCCTAAGTTGACATATTGAGCCAAGTTTTTCTATAAATAGAAGACCTTAGGCCCCAGAAAAGGGTTTAGACTATTATCACGTTCCCAAGGCAAAGTGTTCCCTTGATCCCGCTCTGGTACTCACGACTTTTTGCAAGTAGTCGCGAGTTTGTGTACTCTTAGTCTTAGTCGCGACTTTTGTCCCTTGGAGTCGCGAGTTTCTGCTGACTCGCGACGTTCTGCACTGTTTCGTTGATTCTAGTTTTCATATCTTATTTCTCTAAGGCAGTCGCGACTTTGTGCCCTGTCCTCAGCAATCACGACTTTGTGCTCTGTCCTTAGTAGTTGCGACATTGTGCTTTGTCCTCAGTAGTCCCGACTTTGTGCTCTGCTCTTAGTAGTCGTGACTTTGTGCTCTGTCCTCAGTAGTCGCAACTTTGTGAACTGACTCGCGATTTTATGTACCACTCGCAAGTTTCTGCATGTTTTCGCCAATTTTTGGTAGCTATGGTGCAGCAAAGTGTATTTGATCGTTTTCCGTGCCATTTTCATTCGGATTATTAATATCTATTGATTGTATTTGTATCTCTTGATTATTATAGTGAAAACCAAGGTAGAGCTTCGCTCTCCGGAGGATGTAAGCTCACTCATTGTGGGGCCAATCTCGTATATCGCTCATGTCTCCACAATAATTAAACTCAAAATTATATATGAAATTGACAGATCAAAAAGAAATACTCTAAAATATTTTTAGACAATATCAAAGCTCATCATTGATTCAAGCATTAATGTTTTGTTTAGTACTAATAAATGTATTTTTCAGGACTCGTCTACATAGACGACGATTAATACATGTAGAGTCCACAAGAATCTCTACTTTTTTTATCAAGTTTTTTGCTCACATGTCAAAAACATTTAATTAACTGACACCCTTTTAGACATTAAACATTCTGCTTATTTGGAAAAAAATTGTGTTAGTCATCACATTGTATATGCTCATTATGTTCATTCATTTGATTTTTGGCATCATAGGCTAGAACATCCATCTCATGACATTCTATCACACATTCACAAGCATACACATAAAGTTAAAGGATTAGCATATAAGATTTGTGTCACATGTCCTAAAGCTAAAATGAAACGCATGTCATTCCCTCATAGTAGCATGACTGCATCCACACCATTTACACTGATACATATCGACACTTGGGGTCCTTATAAACATAAAGGCTTAAAAGGACATTAATTTTTCCTCGCCATAGTCGAAGAAACTACTAGATGCACATGGACTTACTTGATGAAGCACAAGCATGAAGTCTCACATTATCTATGTCTTTATACACATGTCAAAACTCAGTATGATAAAACCATCAAAATCATTCGCATCGATAATGCCCTGAATATCATTTAGATGCGCTCTACACTCAATTAGGAATTATCAATCAAACATCTTGTATTGATACGGCACAACAAAATGGAAAGGTAGAAAGAAAACACTAACATATCCTAAATGTTGCTCGATCCCTTCTATTCTAAGTCAACCTACCTATCCGTTTTTGGAGCCAAGTTATTCTAACTGGCACACATATAATTAATAAGCTCCCCATGAATTTAACACCATTCAAAAAATTAACTGGAACCAAACCATCCTATGATCACCTTCGAGTATTTGGATCACTTGTTTTTGCCTCAACACTCAAACGAAACCCTAGCAAATTTGATCCTAGAGCTCGCACTTGCATCTTCATAAGCTATCCAACCTATGTTAAAGGCTATGAACTATATGATTTACACATACATGAGTCATTTATATCTAGGGATGTCTCATTTCATGAAAATATTTTTTCTTTCCTTAACAGTCTTGTCTTATCTTAATTGTCCAACCATTAGCCCTCTTGTCCCAGCTTCTGAATGCACGGAACAATATCACATTCTTGATAAGGAGGAAGAAGCAAGAATGATGCCAATGCAAAAAATCCAGACAAATCCAACACCCTTAGCTCAAGACACACAAGATGAGAAGCTTTTGGCTTCTGAAAAACATGAGACTAACCTGGAGAAATATGCTCCTCGCAATTTGGGCAACCAAGGAGCAATTCATGTGAGGGCAACTCGGACACGCCGACTACAAGGTTTCCTAGTTGATTATCATCATGACCTATCCAAGCCTTCGGCTTCCCAATCAAAGGCACATCCCTTGAGTAACTTTATCATCACTAAACGACTGTCTACAGCATTCGCATTCTTGACCAGCAAGATATATCATAGTGTTGAGCCAAAGTTGTATTTAGAAGCTGCAAAAGAACCACATTGGATTGCTGCAATGGAAACAGAACTCGAGGCTATATTAGAAAATAAGACCTGGACGGTTACACATATTCCCGTAGATCAGCACACAGTAGGAAGTAAATGGGTATTCAAAGTGAAAATTGGCGCAGACGGTAGTATAGAGAAATATAAGGCACGACTTATGACAAAGGAATATAGCCAAATAAATAGATTTGACTATCAAGATACATTCAACCTAGTGGTAAAACACACTACGTTTCCTATCTCTAGCAGCGTCAAATAATTGGTTCTTGAAACAATTGGATGTGAATAGCACGTTCCTCAATGGCGATTTAGAGAATGAAATCTACATGGATGGCCCTTCTGGATACCCTTTAAAGGGAATTTGTCCCCCAAACCATAAGCTCGTTTGTAAATTGAGTAAGGTCATCTACGGCCTTAAACAAACTTCAAGATCATGGAATGCGAAATTCACCAAGGTTCTCCTTGATAATGGTTTCCATCAGTCAGCAAGCGATCAATCTATCTTCACAAAAGAGCATACATATGGAAGTTGCTTAGCACTACTCATATACGTGGATGACATATTGGTTGGATGCAATTCTCAACATGGACTTGAAGAAACTATACGCTACCTTAAATATCACTTCCGCTTGAAAGACTTGGGATATCCAAGGTACTTTCTAGGATATCCAATGGATGATTTTTGTGTGTCAAATGAGATATGTGCTAAACTTGCTATAAGAATATGGCATATTGGGCTGTAAACCAGCTACCACACCAATAGAATTGGCATAGAAATCTACTGATATTGGTGAAGAAGCATTAACTGATGCTACCACATACAAGAAGTTTATTGGAAGATTGATATATCTTATCGTCACCCGCCCTGACATCAACTATTCGGTGAAAATGTTATCTTAATACATGAATAAGCCAACAAGTGCACATCTACATGCAGCCTTCAGGGTATTGCGATATTTGAAAGGGGCTTCAGAAAGATGTTTGGTCTTTCATAGTAAGAACAATCTACAATTAAGGGCCTATAGTGATAGTGATTGAGCATAGTCAAAGATCAGTAACGGGTTATTGTGTATTCCTCGGACAAGACTTGATATGTTGGAAATCGAATAAACAATCAATTATCGCTCGCAGTTCCACAGAGGCGGAGTATCGAGCGATGGGATCATTAGCATGTGAATTAACATGGCTATGCAATCTGATGTGTTCCTTCAAGATAGCAGTCAAGAGACCAATCTCAATGTTTTGTGACAATCAATCGGCTATCCAAATATCCTACAATCCTACTCTACACGAAAGAACAAAGCATTTTCAGCTCGATTGGTATTACATTAGAGAAAAGGTGGCTGACCATTCGATAACTCTTAACTACATTCAATCTGAGGAACAAGTTGCATATATATTTACAAAATGCCTCAATTCACATCAACATCAATATTTACTTAGCAAGATGAGCATCTTAGACATCCATGCACATCTTGAGGAGGAATGTTGACATACCTAGACGTTGATGAATGATCACATCAACCAGTTGCAGTTGCCATTTCAAGCTATGCCCAGCAAAAGATGATCTCGGTCAATGAATCACTGACTTTCATCAAATAGGAAAGGAGATGTTGGTACTCCAATCTATATTATGTGAATAGCTTGCATGCATGTAACTTAATTTTTTTTTGTAAGAAACATTCTTATCAATATACAAAAATTCTCTCTTCCGCTCCTCAATCTAATAATATGTACTTAGCTCCTTTCTACTACATTATGGGGGGGAAGAAACCACGGCAAGCCAAATGGCAACAAAGAAAACATCGGATGCTAAAAGTGTAATGCAAAGCCTGCACTCGAACCAAAAAAAGACATATTCTTATAATCAAAGTAAGTGGAAAACTATGAATGAGAGTATAGTATTTGAAGACTCCAGATATTTGGTGTCACTACAAAAAAAGGATATAATGTATAATAAAAAAACAGGCAATAAACTCAAAATTACATATACACTATCAATTATATCCTCCATCCATCATAGTTTTAAATTTTATAGTTTAAAACGACAAACCACGTGATCATTTAAATGCATGTAAGAAAGCACAGCTTATATGATTGAGGTCAATGGAGTATTACAACATTGATTTCAACTACTTAAAAAAGTCAAGTCTGAGTAGCCCACCACCAGCACCGTTTCTTGTCTCGGCTCTACTCTGGGCCTCTGGCAATTCGGTTCCATTTTTGACCTTTTGTGCACTGAAATCTATGTGACAAAATAACACCACGAGTGCTACCCTACACTCTCCCTGAAACATGCATGTGACATGTGCTATCCCATCTCTAAAATTCAACGTTTCACTCCCATTTTTCTACAGATTCCCACTATTCTTCTCCCTGCACATTTTCATCTATCTACACAAAAATACAAAGACAAGTTGAAAATAAAAATACAATTTGGATTCCACGCACCGCATTAAAAGGATGGTGTTCTCTTCACCATGATGAGAAGAGACTATCAGTAAGCATGGTTCAATTGTAGAGAATGAAATTCTTTTGGTTGTCTATAAGGGAGTAAGTGTTAGAAATATCAAATTGTCACACATTAGATTTTGGATGTAATTTGAATTGATTTATACTAAATTATTTCTTCAAGTTTTTTACGATGTAGTCTTATCCTCTTATGCATTATATCCAAACACACTCATCATGTAAATTGATCAAACTCTAGAAACTTAACATGATATCAGAGCGGGTTCGATCAAATTCATGATTATCAATATCGAGATAGTCCGTTTCATTTCAATATGCAAGTCCAAATTAATCCGGTATTTAGACTTGGGAAGATGTGTTGCAATATCAAATGGTCACATATTGGATTTGGAATGTAATTCAAATTGATTTATAAGAGAGGAGGGGTATCATAATAAATGGTTTGTTCAAGTTTTTATTGTGGGATATCATTCTCTTATACGTTATATCCAAACACATTTTCACATAAGTTGATCCGACTCTAGAAGCTTAATAGTAATAATTTCTAGTAAACATTTTGTAATGTCATTCCTATCCTACAACACCACAATATTTGATCATGGACAACAAAATAAAGTTGCAAGGAATGGAGTGTGTTCTAGTTCATATCTCATATAGAATGTTTACATACCGATTCGCAATTTTGTACTGATCTGAACCAGTATGATCGATAACGAAAAAAATACCGATACAATCCATTATTTGACATACCGACCGGTATAACGGATGGTATGAAAATATTACTCATGTGTTGCGTTGCCTTTCTCCCTTGTGTTGTTGTTGGGTGTTTGAGATAAACAAAAGATATGGGAGCCAGCACCTTGACGTGTACCCTTTTTTGGACATTTTGTCGAACAGTTGCAGGATTGAACTTCCCTACAAGCAGATAACGAGGGATTCACATAAATAAATCATGGGAATAAAATGAAATGTAGCATAATAATCATCAACAACATGAGCGACTCCGGCCGGGGAATTCACAGTATGAGTCAATACCCGAACCACGACCCTTGCAACTAAGCGGAAGGATGCTCAAGAGGTTCGTTCTTGACTTCACCGAGCCCCAAATCGGCTCCAATTATACAAGTTGTACAGTTTCATAAACCCTAGGACTCACTCTTATTCAACTCTCCTAATCCCCATTCTAAATACCAGAACGAAGATTAGAAGGGTTAAAGCAGAACAAAAATAACAACATAGTCGATCAGTTGTCGCACTGGAGAGCCGCCTTTATTTTCTGAACGGTGCAGGAGATAAGATTGTTGACCGTTTCAACTGACTCCACAGTCAGCTTCGCCGTTGGAAGACTATTAACCAAGATCTGGAACGCCACCGTTAACAGCGACCCTTTCACCTCCCCATCCGCGTTGTCTCCTGACGAGACGCGAGGGCCCTGCCCATCTGGCACGATTGCGAACCCAGATGGGAGAAGTGCGACGTATGATGAATCCCCACCGTTCATTACCACGTGCATTGCTGGAATATCTACCGGCGCGTACACCACAAGCGAGCCAGCTTCATCTATTGATGTTTCTTGAAGTATGAGCATGTTGCTCTGGTTAGAGTTCATAGCCTGCAGATATAGTGAATTCACAACATCGGCAGTGGAGATCAAATGCTGTATTTTCACTTACGCTGGCACGGAGAAGTGACACGCAGTTGCCTTGATCCTGGCCTTTGGCGATGTGAGCCATCTCTTGCATTGGGCCGCCGTTTGATAAAATGTCCCACTCACTTCTCAGGTGCTCGTTTCGGAGAAAGTCGAAAAGCCGTTGTGGCGGTATAGGAAGCCACACCGATGTGGCTGCGCTTAGAACAATCCCCTGTGGCTCCCCGGGATCGTCCATACTCTTCCTCGTCATCACCCGCACATCATCGTCCACGTTCTCTGTCCGGATCTTGTTCCAATTATGCACCGACGATGCGCAAACTCCAGCGCAGAAATTGTTCGTCATGCGCTGGGCCAACTTCAGCATGCTCCTTCGCCCTCCGGGGCTTATGGCTATACAGGAAAAATACTTTCACCTGAGTTTCATCNTATATAAAAACAATCTGACTATACATTTAAAATTCAAAATATAAATTATTAAATTAAATTCACCCAAACGAGTGAGATTTTAATTTAATTTAATTATCCAAATAACCCAAACAAAAATAGTAGCAATCAAATCCAAAATATTAAATGAATTGTATTTGGTTTCGGTTGTCTCAATATTTTCCCCATATTTACTCTTTACCCATATCCAAAGCCCATATGATTCCGAGCCCATTTATGATGGGCGTGGGTCACACAAAATAATAAAACAATTAATTTAACAAAAAGAATGTAGTATAGAAATCATTTTCATTTTAATCTTTATGACACTTCTTTAAAAAAGTCAATTTCCATTAATAATCTCAACGAATAAAACCTAAAATAATTAAGTACACATAATGAATCAAACATCATTTTTTATATACAAAATAAAACTAATTCAAAATTATACATATATGTTGTTTTATAATAATAATAATAATAACATAAAAATGTTAAATATCAAATCCATTGATATCGATTTAATTTTCTAATTTTAAAATAAAAAGTGATTTTAATACATTGTTATTGCATAAAATGCACTAGTCGTAGTAATGGGTCAGATTATATAAGGTCGGGTTGTTTTTTGGTCGATCGTTGAAGAGTGACGAAATCGATGGACGAATGACGTTGTCCGTTCACGCTTATTATCGACCAACGGGCAGGTGTTGTGGTGCGATAGTCATTTACGTACCCTTCTTGTTGCGAACGACAATCGACATCTGCTTCACATTTAGCCAATTTTTTGAATGATAGGTGACACCAGTGTTTTGAAACCCAGCCCAAATCATTTGGGCTAGGCAGTCAGTCCGTCAATCGGTCTATTGTTCGGGCGAGTTGATGGGCCGGCAAAATTTTAATATAAAAATAAATATTATTATTTTTTAAAAAAATTAAAAGTATTTTTAATAAAAATAAACAAATTTAATAACATTTTCAACATCAGTTCGATAACGGTTCAACAACGATTCGACAACGGTTCGATCGTTAAAATTTCCGGTTCACGGAACAAATCGTACTTAAGAACAATGGTGGACACTAGATGGTAGTCATTAATTGCTGCATCTAACAAGAGCGATGCCGACACGACTTTTTACATTTGTAAAAGTCATATTTTTAGGCTAAGTGAAAACATCGAAGATCATGATTATAAATTTATTATAATCAAATGGGGAAATGAACAGAGGTTGGGAGAGGAGAAGAGCTAGAACTTCATTGTTGCGCTTCATTGTTTGTTACATTTTCTATTACATTTATAGTAATAAGTTTTCTGGTTTCGTACCCAATGAGTTTTCTCCTGAAATTCGGGTTTTGCACGTTAAAATATTGTGACGTTCGGATCTCGAATGATAAATGGTCAAATGGTAAAACGAGTTATCAGATCACAAAAATCTAAAGTATAAACGTGGAAGAAGATTGGGCGAAAATTGCAATTTAAGGGAGGGCCAAAGTTCAATTTGACATGAGTGTCACTATAAATAGGGGTTAAGAGGGTGAAATTAAGGATTTTCACAGATAAGGCACGAAACCACGCATGAAACTAGCAAAAACCCATGAGTTTACAAAAATCACAAATTTGGAACGAAACATCACGAGTTCAAGGACGGAACATCGTGAGTTAAAGGAACGAAGCATCGCACTTTCAATAGCAAAACCTCATGGTTTTCAAAAGACAAACATTGCAGGTTAGATGCAAAATCTAGCGAGTTGAGTGAAAAGATGTTTGGTCGCATGTCTTGGTCTGGTAGAAAACACCGAACTTAGCACAAGCTCTACTGTAACAAAAGAATTGTATAATTTAGTATGTTAAGATGAGAAACGATCTAATAACATTGACTATTATAGGGAACGAAATGAACATTGCGACAATATGAGGTAAGTGGAGTAAACACGACTTAATAACGAAAGGTTCATGTATTCGACGTTCCTTGCACTCCTCACGGTTGTAGTGGGATTGCTCTTCGAAAATTGGTGGGGCCTGAAGATTCCCCCAATCCTCCCGGTAGCCTCTAGCTTGAGTACCTCCTCCTTATTGAAACTCCAAGGCTCGGTGTCACTGCGTAACCCCCCTCGCCCTATAATGCTTTTGAAGAAATGGTCGGGCCTCCATAGGGGTTTAAGAGTTAGAGGTTGCTTCCGAGATCGGAGACGTTGATATCATCATCTTATCAATAACCCTCTAGATAATTCCCTTTAGGCTAAAAGTGGCACCAACATTAGGGTTATGAGAACCTTTGGGCGCTTCGATATCGACGTTTTTGAGGGTGTTGTTGGAGGGTTCCATTGTCATGATTTCTGAAACAATAGGGAGGCACACACTAACGTTGGTAGAAATTCTCAATGGGAATTCAACAAATCATCTCCAAATATGGCGTTACAAGTGTTGGGAATAATCTAAGGCCAGATGATTTTTCCTTCTAGTTTCAATTTATTTATAGATTTTCATAGAGCATAATTTTGTTCACCTCATTTGTCGCACCTAACTGTCCTTGATTATTGTCAAAGTTGCTGACAACTATCATTCCTGCATTAAGTGCCTTAAAAGGAGTTGCACTCCTTAAGACCAGCACCACAATGTTGATTACATCGTTGTTTATGGATCATTCAACGCGACGAAGTGTAGTTGTTCTATCTAATCAATCATACTAGTCGAGCAAAATATTTATCTATTACTTGACCTCCATGCTTAGGACTTCAACCTGATTATTCATAACACTATATGATTGAACTAGACCCAATGATCGAGTACCCATTAAACGATCGGTTTTCGTACCGGTTGAGGCATACGTTGTTGGAGTTATGTAATCTCGGTTTTCGTTATGCTCGTCTACTGCTATTGGGCCATATAACTATACATGTTGGGCCATATAAATGGGCCTCATATGATGCAGCCTTGTAACCTGGTATCGACGATTGGGCTTTGATAGTGGACTTGGCCTGTTGGGCCTCTGGTAACAGTAAGGCTGTTGGCCCGAACTATATATACGTTCACCGCTTCAGTTTTTCGTCATTTTTTCATTTACGCATTTGACTTACTGCTTAGTTTTCTCTCTAGTTCTTTGAGCGACTTGCTTACTGCTTTGCGTTATTCTTGCTGTTTATCTTACATATTGCTTCTGTGCTTATACACTGCCTAGATCTAGTATAGTTTTCGACTTTTCAGCGCTGCTTTTAAGCTTTTGCGAAGTTTTAATTTTTTAAAACGCACAGCGCTTTATTGTTAGTGTTCTTGAGAAAATCTTGGGATTTTCTCAAGTTCTTGGGCTAATAGTTGAGTTTCAGACATATCCTCGTCGATCTGAGAAACTGTAAACTCGGCTTAAGACGAACACCTTGGTTCTGTAGATTCTTGCTGTTCTTTGCCTAATAGTTTGAGTTTCAGACAGATCCTCGTCGATCTGAGGATCTGTAAAACTCAGGTTAAAGAAAACTTTAGTTTTACTTTTTGCACGTTAGTTTTTACTTTCTGCATTTTATGCCTACACTTAAATTGCTCGCTTTTAGCCTAATATTTGGCTTCAAGCGCTTAATGAAAGATTACATTCTGTTTTGGGTTACGTCTTTGAAAAAATCTTTGGATTTCTCAAATGCTTGAGTCTATATAAGTGTTTTCAAGTCAGATCTATATAGATCTGAGTTTCAGGAAAACCGTTGACCAAGATTCGTACTGAAGCCTCAAAACACTAAGTATATCTTTGATAATACGTTAAGCTTGTGCGATAAGAACTGTCCTTACAGATTCTTTCCAGTGTTAAGGCTGTAAAACGTATAATCACAAACTGTTTCTGTGACTAACATTTGTTCTAAAACTGCAGGTTAGTTTACTGACTTCTTTGTGATTAAGAAATTCAGTATTCAAGGTGCGGACTGAAATACGTCCTAAGGAGGAGAAAATTACTGAGCATTTTCTATCCTTATACTTTAGTTTAACTTCCTGTGAAGTAACTGTATTCTGTGTTTTTAGTTGTGGCTATGTTCTGTGTTTTGAACATTTCAACTAAAATAGTTAATAAATTGCAGGGTGTTGGACAGTGGATTGCCGATACGATCGTGTCTTAACTAAAACAACGTGATCGGATACCACTATAAATCTGAGTGTCATTTTTAACGCTTTTAGAACTTAGTCTAACTAATAAGATTAAAAATAACAACAAGTGGTGGAGATGCGGGGTACTTACTAATTAATCGTATTAGTTAAGTACTCTGATAGTTTACTACTGCAATATTCTATTAGTTGTCTGATTGTGTGTCTTGCTTTACTTGCTTACTTACGTGAATTCGTGTTACTGCTTTCTGTTTTAAATACCAAGCATGTCAATAACTGGTGAGTCTAAGGATGTAGTGCCTAAGGATGGTAACCACGCTAGAACTGGATGGTTTTTAAATAAACATCTCTTGTTCAACGGAAAAGACTATGGTTACTGGAAGGCTAATATGTTAACATTTCTTAAACATGATTTGAAAATATATAGGTGTGTAGTTTATGGTACTGGTTTGGTAACAGATATGGACTTATAACCTATTTCTGCTGATAAAGATAATTCTATAGAATTAAATGCTAGGTTTCTAGTGCATTGTTTAATGTTTTAATTGTTACTAAGTTTAATAAGATATCTAGTTGTAAAACTGGACATGATGCATGATCTAAGCTAGAAATTCTGTATGAAGGAACCTCTAGGGTTAGAAGAACTAAGCTAAACATGCTTAATCAAGAATTAGAAATGTATTCAATGCACAGTAATGAGCCCATGATTGACTTACAACAACGTTTCATTCTTCTTGTGAATGAAATGGAGCTGTTAGGTCATAAAATGACTAACGAAGAAAAGAATTCTAAAGTCTTAAGGAGTCTAGACAATAAATGAGAAATTCTTAGAACCACTATAGAACAAAAAAAAGACTTAGATGTCCTAAGTGTAGATGAACTGTTCGGCATTTTGCTAACCAAAGAACTACATTTGAGGAGTAGACAACAACTCGCTGAAAAATCCTCTTCTCTTGCTTTAAAAACCATTGAATCAACAAGTAAAATAGTCAAACAGAAGTCTAAGTCTAAGAAATCTGAAAAAAAATCATCACCAAAAGCTTCAAAGAAATCTGTAGTGTCTGAATCAGAAAGTGACTCAGACATTGAGATTTCTCTGTTAGTTAAGAAGATTCAAAAACTTTTAAAAGCAAAAAAATCATCTAAAATGGATCTTGAAAAATTTAAAAAATATTACATTTTTAAGTGTAAAAAACCTGGTCACATTAGAATTAATTGTCCTTTATTGAAACATGATCCTAAAAATAAAAAATCAGTTTTGCAAGCTCTACTAGATGAAGAAATGTCTTCATCAAGTGAATCAGAAAACTGTGGGTATGCTTCTCTTTGTGAAGAGAATCTAGTCCTAGTTGACATGAATCAGAATGAAACTGACAGTGAGGTCAGTTCAAACAATTCTGAGGAATGTAGTGATTTACTAATAGAATTTGTAAAATTAGTTAAGAAATATTCTGACCTATAAAAGAAATATGAGATTTTGCTTTCTGAAAAATCCAAACACTTAGAAATTGAGAATAATCCAAGTACTCAGTTTCTAAATAAAATTCTAAGTGTTCAAAAGAATTCCTTTGATAAAACTGGTTTAGACTTTAACTTAGTCTCTGAAAATTCTTGTGGAAAGTCCCCTATGCTATTTGTTAAGTCAACTTCACCGGACTGTTTGATTCTTCACTGCCTACTTGCTCATCTGAAA
Organism: Utricularia reniformis; assembly: GCA_009725065.1. Taxonomy (NCBI): domain Eukaryota; kingdom Viridiplantae; phylum Streptophyta; class Magnoliopsida; order Lamiales; family Lentibulariaceae; genus Utricularia; species Utricularia reniformis. The sequence goes on from RWGZ01000410.1 coordinate 111,977, forward strand.
TTGCGAATGTGAACAAACATGATGTTATGCATGCTACTGCTTCAATTAATGCATTTGATAACAAATTTGTGAAAACATCTACTTCTTATAATGTAGAAAATACTGAGATTGAAATGGCATGCAATGTGAAACATAATGAATGTGTTAGGATTGATTCTAATTTTATTTCTGCTAGATAGTGCATAGGTTTTAATTCAAAACCTAGATCTACTAAGTATCATGCATCCATTAGAAGAAACCTTAAGAATTACTCAAATAAACTTGTCATTAGCTTACCTACTTCTGTAAAAATTGGAAACGAGAGAACTATTTCTGTTAATACTCTTATTAACAGGCTGATATCTTACTGTAGGAAATATGAAACCCTGAAGTTTTATACTATTAATCAAATGTGGTTGCCTAAATGTATAGGTGTGGATCCTAGATAGTGGCTGTTCTAGCCACATGACAGGAAATAAGGAATTGCTTGGTGATTATAAAAGTACTAGATGTGGTAGAGTTACGTATGGTGATAACTCTAACGGTAAAGTGATAGGTACGGGGAGTTTTAAATCTGATCAATTTGAAATTGTGAACATCTTGCATGTTAATGATTTGATGCATAATTTGATAAGCATTAGCCAATTATATGATTCTGGTTATGAGGTTTCATTCAGTAAAGATGCATGCAATGTGTTTAAATGTGGTGATTTAATTTTAAAGGCATGTAGAGTGAAGAATGTCTATTTGTTAAATAAGGTTGAAAATGTGGATGCATGCTTAATCTCTCAATCTGATTCTGCATATGAATGACATAGGAAGTTAGGACATGCTAGCATAGATCTAATTTTTAAATTGAAAAATCTTAATCTAATTAGAGGTACATATGACACTTTTAGAAACACTAAGTATAATTGTGAAGTATGTGCTAAGTCTAAACAAACTATGGCTAATTTCAAAAGGATTAATGCTGCAAATTCATCTAGAAAACTAGAAAGATTACATATGAATCTATTTGATGAAATTAGGCCAACTAGTATAGGAGGCAAAAAGTTGGTGCTTTATCATAGTTGATGACTTTTCTAGGTTTACTTGGGTTTTCTTTTTAAAATTAAAATCTGAAACGTTTTCATACTTTAATCAGTTCAAAATCGAATGGGAAAATAAATTGGATCTTAAAATAAAATTCCTAAGGAGTAACAATGGCGGTGAATTTAACAATAATGATTTTACAATCTTGTGTCAAAACTCGGGAATTGAGCACAACTTCTCGTGTCCTCGAACTCCTGAACAAAATGGTGTTGTGGAACGTAAAAATAGAAACTTACAAGAAATGACTCGTTCTATGTTAATCGAACATAAAACACCCAGGTATTTGTGGGCTGAAGCTGTAAATACCGCTTGTCACGTAGTTAATAGAGTTACACTTAGAGGAATTCTTAAGAAAACTCCGTATGAACTACTATTTGACAAAACACCAAATGTTAGCTATTTTCATGCTTTTTGGTGCAAATGTTTTGTACATAATAATGATCAATTAGCGTTAGGTAAATTTGATAGTAAGAGTAGAGAAGGTAAATTTGTAGGTTATTCATCAAATAGGAAAGCGTATGGAATATTTTTGAAGGAACTAAAACAAGTAATTGAATCAATACATATCATCTTCTTTGATGAAACACATAAAAATCTAGAAATTGAACCACATGATAAAAATGATTTAGAATCTGAAATTGAAGATGATCACTATTTTGTAAGTAGGGAAGAAAATGAACCTAAAAATTTAGAATCTGAAACCTCAGTCCCTATTCCACCTAATGAATCTGGTCGAATTGAAAAACCCTCCTATATACCTAATATGCCTAAATGTCTAAGTAATTCCAACATTCTAGGAGATGCTAATGAATCAATTAGAACCCGTAGGTCTTTTAATTCCTTTTGTAAGTTACATGCTTTTGTGTTTTTAATTGAGCCTAAAACTGTAAATGATGCATTGAGTGATATTAATTGGATCAATGCAATGCAGAATGAACTACTTCAATTTAGAAAAAACCGTGTTTGGGAATTAGTCTCACCCCCTAAAGATCAGAATATTATAGGAATTAAGTAGATCTTTAAGAATAAACTAAATGAACACGGTAATATAGTTAAATATAAAGCTAGGCTAGTAGCACAAGGGTATACACAAGAAGAGTGGATAGATTATGGTGAAACTTTTGCTCCGGTAGCTAGAATAGAGTCAATTAGGATGTTAATTGCATTTTCTGCATATAAAGGCTTCAAGTTATTCCAAATGGATATTAAATATGCATTTCTGAATGATTTTATTTCTGAAAACGTGTATGTTAAACAACCGTCTGGATTTTCATATCATTCTAAACCTGATTATGTGTATAAACTGCTCAAAGCTTTATATGGACTTAAACAAGCTCCAAGAGCTTGATATGAAAGATTGAGTACATNAGAGGGGAGAGAGATGAAGAAACAAACACAAGGGCCAAACTTAAGATAAGACTTGTATTACGATGAAGCCCACATACCAGATGCCACCAAAAGCGACTCTGTAAAAAAATTGTTGACTCTTGCAAACAAACAAATCCCTTGTTCGTTTTATCCGGATTTTCCTGCCTTCTATCACGAACCTTCTTTACCCTTTTTAAATTCACTCAACCCTTCCCAATTCCCATACAAGATACAGTAAAAAAACCACCGCACTACTCATTCCGCTATATTGCTGAAACATTTTTGGGTAAATGATTCTGTTAGTTTACGGTTTGGTTTTGTAGATTTATTAATTTTGGTCATCAATTTCATAAGTATGTTAATTGGGATCTCAAATTGTTGACCATTAAATCGGGTATCAAAGATAAGGCTCAAGTTAAGATGGAGACGACCAAGCTCAAAAGAGGATTCAACAGATGACCAAGTGATGGTTCAATCCCGGCAGTCTGAATAGGTCTTGATAGTGTTGGAGCTGTCCTAACAGGGGTTGGGTTCAGTCCCAATAGACTGGATCGATCCCAACACACTGGATAGATTCGGACAGATTGGATATTGAACTAGTCTTAATGAATTAATTGTATTCATGCAGACATGTTTACTAAAAAAATTTGTTTATTCTGAAGAATCTAATGACAGAATTAGCGTGAAACGAGGAGATAAAATTGACGCCATACCTCTATAAGAGAAGAAGATTTCAAGATTCAATGAGACCAATTTCCGTCAACCATAACCGCTGTTTATTCATTCTGTTGCCCTTATGGACATTGTATTTTTGTATTGATTTATTAATGAATTTGTCGCAAACGTTTTTCTCTCGGCAATGTGGTTTTTTTCCCATTTCTTAAGGAGTTTTACACGTTAAAATCATATGTATTCTTTCAATTTTTTATATTTCAAGTTGCCTCTACAAATAACGAATAAAAGTCGATTTTTAATCATTAATTGCGATCAGAATCCAATTAATGTTGTTACCCCTAAAAAGGAACCAAAACACAAATTATATTGAAATAAATCTAATTTTCATACTTTATTATATTTAATAAATTAATTTTCATAATCACTAATTTTTCAATTTTTTTAAGTCCTGAAGGAAATAAATAATCAAACTTTGGAAATCACATTTGATGAATTTTGCGATTTTGGAGATTAATTTTGGGGAAAAAATCAAGTTAGAGATCTAAAAATGTACTAAAAAATTAAGAGACTTAATTTACAAAAATAATGAAAGGTGAGTACTATAGATGACATAATGTTTTATCAAATTATAATTTTGTTAAAATTATATTATGACTATTATTGTTATTTAATATTTAACATTAAATGATGTAATAACTATTGTATTAACATATAAATTCATGAAAAATTGATGGAAAATTGCTATTATTTAATTGAAGATTATTAATGATTTTGAAATTTTGAAGGTTAAATATAACATAACTCTCTTGATGTTACATTTATACAATTTTAAATTTGACTAAACTTGGATGTCATATGCCTTCTCTTTATAAGTATTATTTTTAAACAAAAACATTTGTGTATTCAACGAACTCGTGATAATTTACTTATGTATATATTATTTGTGACTAAACTACTTGTATATATTTTTGTTTAGATTTAATTTTTCAGATAATTGGTAATTTCTGTTAATTTTGGTAGTTTGAGGATTTGATGTAAAAGTCTTGAAATGCGTTTTTTATATATCCTTTGTTATGTATATGAATGAAAGAATGAACATTTAACCGTGAAGATGTAATATTAGACCAATTTCAGCCAAAATGTAATACTTCTTCGGAGATGAAATTTGTTTACCAAACATGTGCTATAATTAAAACGAGCCTTTTATGTTGAGAATGAAACTCGGATTTAGAACAAGATTATTTTATTAGAAAAATAAATGTACGTGTGCAGATTAAATAAATTAATATTTAATTTTCAAATTTTAAAAAGAGTACGATTTTTCATAAATGACCGACCATAAAATACAAATAAATACACTCATTCATGATTTAATCAATAATGTATAAATATGCGGCTCATCACTTTATATAAGGATGGGAATATTGTTTATTATTATTGTTCTACAATTAATTAATAACTTTTTTATACATTATTATAATATTTCAAAAAATCACATATTGTCCATGTAGGTACACAACTTGAACAGTCACATGGTGCACCAAGTTGAAAGTGGGCTAATATATGTGGATTTGACTATATTAGAAGGGACAAACACAAATTTGATTCCATAATTTCATAGTTTTGACAATTTTAATCTACAACGTTATATTATTGTGACAATTTTATATTCAAAATATGAAGATGACAAAATTTTCCTCATACGTTATAAGTTTTGGTAAAATCAATTCTCAAAATTTAGTATGTGTGACATAATCAATCGACAAAGTTTTTCAATTTTGACAAATGAAGTTCCAACCAAAATAAAATTTCAGTTACCGATTTTCCTATTTTTGGAATCTGATTTGCAAATTTGGATGACTAAATATGTCAAATATTTAAAGTTTATGATTAAATATGTCACTACAAAATATTTGGATCAATTTTTGCCAAAATTGTATAAATTTGAGGACTAATAATTTTCTAATTTTAGAAGCTTTATGTTGAACTCTATTGAAATCAATAAAGTATAAAAACAAATAATTGTGTGATTTAAATATTTGTTATTTCAAAATTTCAAATGTGTTTACAAATAGCTATAGAAAATTGATAATACATATAATATTCAAGTATGTTTTAATGAAAATAAAATATTAAATTTCACTATCTAGTATATAATGTTAGATTAATTTACTTAAAATATTTGTAATGAAAAGAAGAGTCTAATGCGAAATAGACACGTGTGTTGATGATATTTGATTAATTAAATAGGACATCCCAATAATTAATTATTTCTATGAGTTTTATCAAAACATTATTATTAATATTCAAATAAATCACCGTGTACGATCAATAATAATTATCAAGGCATGCTTTAGCTATTAAGGTTATTGCGCTGAGAATCCAAACTATTAATATAAAAGGTTAGTTTAAATGATGTGTTTGTAAATAATTGATTAAACTAATTACGTATTTAAATAATAAAAATTATTAAAATAATCAAGTTCTACGTACTTGTAATTTTTAGAGTAAAGCTAATTGCCTACTATTTTAGCTCTTCTCCTGAATTATTAATAAATCAAACCCGTATCTAATAAATGGATAACATAAACATGGATATAATTAATTACTTAATTAATTAATTCTCCGCACGTGGTTTAAGGATGCAGATAGTAATAATAATGTTTATAAAGTAAAGATCCAGACTTGAAAGTTTAATTTTAATCCATTATTTTATTAAGCAAAGGGCCATCAATTTAAATATTGAGATTGAATCATAATTACAAGTATTAAATGACTTTTTTGTCCTTTTTACAGTTTGAAGGGTAAAAGAGGTAATTCAGAAGATGTAGACGAAATTGTGGGTCATTGATGGATTTGTAGCTTCATCTTCTTGACTTTGTAAAAATAGGAGTAATGGGTGGCCGGCTGCCCCCTACAACTATATTTTATTAACATTTATTGTAACAACACAAACCATACTTTGTAGGATGATTTAATATATATTTTATATTTTCGTATATTATTAGTATTATTATATTTATTTATTTTATTTTAAACGAGAAAACTAGTATTCATTTAAATAATATAATTATATTGTATAATTATTTGTTGTTTTAAAACCCTAAAACCACTGGTAAACCACCCGGTCCTCCATTTAAATATCAATTTGAATTATTATGTTTGATCGTTGTTTCTTATTTTCTTTTATTGTATTTTTTCAAATAAGTTTTTCTTCAATATATTTATTGTCAAAATTTTAATTTAAAAAATGTTCAATAAAACTAAAGCCGAAGAACAATGTGGATTTTATTTATTTTGTTATATTTTTGTATGTGACTTATGTGTGTTGTTAAATTTGTAATTTTGAATTACTTGTTTGAAAACATCATCACAATTGTTTTATATTAAAATATCATTTAATATTTTTATGTTTAAAATTCAATGATCAACACTCCCTTGTCGACAATATTACAAACTAGAGAGAATCTATTTGAACTCGCTTATTTTTTTCTTATGTAATCTAGTCACTTACAAATTATTGTATTTACATTATTGCATGTGCTTATGATACAATTAGTTAAAAATGAGAAAAAATGTCTCCAAACTTTAATTTTGATAAAATTGATCCTCATAATTTGTAATGACATATCTAGTTTAAAATTTTAAGGTTTTGGGAAATATTTGGCAAATCATATATCAAAAGTAGCAAATTATGTCATATAAATTAAATTTTGGGGATTTATTTTGCTAATTGCTAAAACTTACAAGTATAAGAACACGTTTTGTCATCTTGATACTTTGGAGATTAGAGTTATCACAATTTTAAAACTTTGAGTACCAAAATTATCAAAATCATACAAATATGAGTAACAAATTGGCATGTTGCGTTTAAAATATTCAAAAATGAATTTTTTTTAGATATTTGTATGTTTACAATTTATTCGATTCAAATCGTGATTTAAAAGGATTCGACATGAATTGGACGTAATATCTTTTGGTCTAAAATACATGTGTTTTGGTCAATTGAAGTTTTTTGAATGATATTAGAATAAGAGAGGGATGATTCAAAGGCATTGAATGCTTTTACCAATTCGTATTCAAACCCTAAGAGCCCCCATCTATCTACAACCTTCTCTAGTCAATGTACTTAGGGATACCAAATCTTTTGATCCAATTATAGACAATAATCGCAATTTATAAGAGAAATTAGAACTAATGGGAATAAATGATTATTTTAAAATTTTAAAAGCATAAATAATTTTAAGGTTTAACCCACATAATGGGGACATTGATCTAGTCCTAAAGACCAAATCAGCTCAATTTAAAAAGATTTTCCAAATGCATAAATTTAATTATTTAACAGCTGTCTTTAACAATTATTATTAATTATTTAACCTATTAAATTTTTACTTTTGTTTTATAAAATTTAGCTTTAACATTTTTTTTGTAGAAAACATATATAGGATCGAAGTTATTGTTTTGGTATTTATATGACAATGATTGTTTTCTCATACTAAAATGTGAATTCTGTTCTGAGTTTAATAGATATTAAAACTCAAATTTAGAGGTATGATATATAAAAACAATCTGACTATACATTTTAATTCAAAATATAAATTATTAAATTAAATTCACCCAAACGAGTGAGATTTTAATTTAATTTAATTATCCAAATAACCCAAACAAAAATAGTAGCAATCAAATCCAAAATATTAAATGAATTGTATTTGGTTTCGGTTGTCTCAATATTTTCCCCATATTTACTCTTTACCCATATCCAAAGCCCATATGATTCCGAGCCCATTTATGATGGGCGTGGGTCACACAAAATAATAAAACAATTAATTTAACAAAAAGAATGTAGTATAGAAATCATTTTCATTTTAATCTTTATGACACTTCTTTAAAAAAGTCAATTTCCATTAATAATCTCAACGAATAAAACCTAAAATAATTAAGTACACATAATGAATCAAACATATTTTTTTATATACAAAATAAAACTAATTCAAAATTATACATTTATGTTGTTTTATAATAATAATAATAAATAACATAAAAATGTTAAATATCAAATCCATTGATATCGATTTAATTTTCTAATTTTAAAATAAAAAGTGATTTTAATACATTGTTATTGCATAAAATGCACTAGTCGTAGTAATGGGTCAGATTATATAAGGTCGGGTAGTTTTTTGGTCGATCGTTGAAGAGTGACGAAGTCAATGGACGAATGACGTTGTCCGTTCACGCTTATTATCGACCAATGGGCAAGTGTTGTGGTGCGATAGTCATTTACGTACCCTTCTTGTTGCGAACGACAATTGACATCTGCTTCACACTTAGCCAATTTTTGAATGATAGGTGACACCAATGTTTTGAAACCCAGCCCAAATCGTTTGGGCTAGACAGTCGGTCCGTCAACCGGTCTATTGTTCAAGCGAGTTGATGGGCCGGCAAAATTTTAATACAAAAATAAAATATTATTATTTTTTAAAAAAATTAAAAGTATTTTTAATAAAAATAAACAAATTTAATAACATTTTCAACACCAGTTCAATAACGGTTCAACAACGATTCGACAACGGTTCAATAGTTAAAATTTCCGGTTCACGGAACAAATCATACTTAAGAACAATGGTGGACACTAGATGGTAGTCATTAATTGCTGCATCTAACAAGAGCGATGCCGACACGACTTTTTACATTTGTAAAAGTCATATTTTTAGGCTAAGTGAAAACTTCGAAGATCATGATTATAAATTTATTATAATCAAATGGGGAAATGAACAGAGGTTGGGAGAGGAGAAGAGCTAGAACTTTATTGTTGCGCTTCATTGTTTGTTACATTTTCTATTACATTTATAGTAATAAGTTTTCTGGTTTCGTGCCCAATGAGTTTTCTCCTGAAATTCGGGTTTTGCACGTTAAAATATTGTGACGATCGGATCTCGAATGATAAATGGTCAAATGGTAAAACGAGTTATCAGATCACAAAAATCTAAAGTATAAACATGGAAGAAGATTGGGCGAAAATTGCAATTTAAGGGAGAACCAAAGTTCAATTTGACATGAGTGTCACTATAAATAGGGGTTAAGAGGGTGAAATTAAGGATTTTCACAGATACGGCATGAAACCACGCATGAAACGAGCAAAAACCCATGAGTTTACAAAAATCACAAATTTGGAACGAAACATCGCGAGTTCAAGGACGGAACATTGTGAGTTAAAGGAACGAAGCATCGCACTTTCAATAGCAAAACCTCATGGTTTTCAAAAGACAAACATTGCAAGTTAGATGCAAAATCTAGCGAGTTGAGTGAAAAGATGTTTGGTCGCATGTCTTGGTCTGGTAGAAAACACCGAACTTAGCACAAGCTCTACAGTAACAAAAGAATAGTATAATTTAGTATGTTAAGATGAGAAGCGATCTAATAACATTGACTATTATAGGGAACGAAATGAACATTGTGACAATATGAGGTAAGTGGAGTAAACACGACTTAATAACGGAAGGTTCATGTATTCGACGTTCCTTGCACTCCTCACGGTGGTAGTGGGATTGCTCTTCGAAAATTGGTGGGGCCTGAAGATTCCCCCAATCCTCCCGGTAGCCTCTAGCTTGAGTACCTCCTCCTTATTGAAACTCCAAGGCTCGGTGTCACTGCGTAACCCCCCTCACCCTATAATGCTTTTGAAGAAATGGTCGAGCCTCCATTTGGGGTTTAAGAGTTAGAGGTTGCTTCCCAGATCGGAGACGTTGATATCATCATCTTCTCAATAAACCTCTAGATAATTCCCTTTAGGCTAAAAATGGCACCAACATTAGGGTTCTGAGAACCTTTGGGCGCTTCAATATCGACGTTTTTGAGGGCGTTGTTGGAGGGTTCCATCGTCGTGATTTCTGAAACAATAGGGAGGCACACACTAACGTTGGTAGAAATTCTCAATGGGAATTCAACAAATCATCTCCAAATATGGCGTTACAAGTGTTGGGAATAATCTAAGACCAGATGATTTTTCCTTCTAGTTTCAATTTATTTATAGATTTTCATAGAGCATAATTTTGTTCACCTCATTTGTCGCACCTAACTGTCCTTGATTATTGTCAAAGTTGCTGACAACTATCATTCCTACATTTAGTGCCTTAAAAGGAGTTGCACTCCTTAAGACCAGCACCACAATGTTGACTACATCGTTGTTTATGGATCATTCAACGCGACGAAGTGTAGTTGTTCTATCTAATCAATCATACTAGTCGAGCAAAATATTTATCTATCACTTGACCTCCATGCTTAGGACTTCAACCTGATTATTCATAACACTATATGATTGAACGAGACCCAATGATCGAGTACCCATTAAACGATCGGTTTTCGTACCAGTTGAGGCATATGTTGTTGGAGTTATGTAATCTCGATAATTTTGATATGCTCGTCTACTGCTATTGTGCCATATAACTATACATGTTGGGCCATATAAATGGGCCTCAAATGCTGCAGCCTTGTAACCTGGTATCGACGATTGGGCTTTGATAGTGGACTTGGCCTGTTGGGCCTCTGGTAACAGTAAGGCGGTTGGCCCGAACTATATATACGTTCGCCGCTTCAGTTTTTCGTCACTTTTTCATTTACGCATTTGACTTACTGCTTAGTTTTCTCTCTAGTTCTTTGAGCGACTTGCTAACTGCTTTGCGTTATTCTTGATGTTTATCTTACATACTGCTTCTGTGCTTATACACTGCCTAGATCTAGTATACTTTTCGACTTTTCAGCGCTGCTTTTAAGCTTTTGCGAAGTTTTAATTTTTTAAAACGTTTAGCGCTTTTTTTGTTATTGTTCTTGAGAAAATCTTGGGATTTTCTCAAGTTGTTGGGCTAATAGTTGAGTTTCAGACAGATCCTCGTCGATCTGAGAAATTGTAAACTCTGCTTAAGACGAACACCTTGGTTCTGTAGATTCTTGATGTTCTTTGCCTAATAGTTTGAGTTTCAGACAGATCCTCGTCGATGTGAGGAACTGTAAAACTCAGGTTAAAGAAAACTTTAGTTTTACTTTCTGCACGTTAGTTTTTACTTTCTGCATTTTATGCTTACACTTAAACTGCTCGCTTTTAGCCTAATATTTGGCTTCAAGCGCTTACTGAAAGATTACATTCTGTTTTGGGTTACGTCTTTGAGAAAATCTTTGGATTTCTCAAAGACTTGAGTCTATATAAGTGTTTTCAAGCCAGATCTGTATAGATCTGAGTTTCTGGAAAACCGTTGACCAAGATTCGTACTGAAGCCTTAAAACACTAAGTATATCTTTGATAATACGTTAAGTTTGTGCGATAAGAACTGTCCTTACAAATTCTTTCCACTGTTAAGGCTGTAAAACGTATAATCACAAACTGTTTCTGTGACTAACATTTGTTCTAAAACTGCAGGTTAGTTTACTGACTTCTTTGTGATTAAGAAGTTCAGTATTCAGGGTGCGGACTGAAATACGTCCTAAGGAGGAGAAAATTACTGAGCATTTTCTACATCTCTAAGCTAGAAATTCTGTATGAAGAAACCTCTAGGATTAGAAGAACTAAGCTAAACATGCTTAAACAAGAATTAGAAATGTTTTCAATGCACAGTAATGAGCCCATGATTGACTTACAGCAACGTTTCATTCTTCTTGTGAATGAAATGGAGCTGTTAGGTTATAAAATGACTAACGAAGAAAGAATTCTAAAGTCTTAAGGAGTCTAGACAATAAATGAGAAATTCTTAGAAGCACTATAGAACAAACAAAAGACTTAGATGTCCTAAGTGTAGATGAACTGTTCGGCATTTTGCTAACCAAAGAACTACATTTGAGGAGTAGGCAACAACTCGCTGAAAAATCCTCTTCTCTTGCTTTAAAAACCATTGAATCAACAAGTCAAATAGTTAAACAGAAGTCTAAGTCTAAGAAATCTTAAAAAAATTCCTCACCAAAAGCTTCAAAGAAATTTGTAGTGTCTGAATCAGAAAGTGACTTAGACATTGAGATTTCTCTGTTAGTTAAGAAGATTCAAAAACTTTTAAAAGCAAAAAAATCATCTAAAATGGATCCTGAAAAATTAAAAAACATTACATGTTTTAAGTGTAAAAACCTGGTCACATTAGAACTAATTGTCCTTTATTGAAACAGAATCCTGAAAATAAAAAATCAGTTTTGCAAGCTCTACTAGATGAAGAAATGTCTTCATCAAGTGAATCAGAAAACTGTGGGTATGCTTCTCTTGGTGAAGAGAATCTAGCCCTAGTTGGCATGAATCAGAATGAAACTGACAGTGAGGTCAGTTCAAACAATTCTGAGGAATGTAGTGATTTACTAATAGAATTTGTAAAATTAGTTAAGAAATATTCTGACCTAGAACAGAAATATGAGATTTTGCTTTCTGAAAAATCCAAACACTTAGAAATTGAGAATAATCCAAGTACTCAGTGTCTAAATAAGATTCTAAGTGTTCAAAAGAATTTCTTTGATAAAACTGGTTTAGGCTTTAACTCAGTCTCAGAAAATTCTTGTGGAAAGTCCTCTATGCTATTTGTTAAGTCAACTTCACCGGACTGTTTTGATTCTTCACTGCCTACTTGCTCATCTGAAATTACGAATGTGAACAAACATGATGTTATGCATGCTACTGCTTCAATTAATGCATTTGATAACAAATTTGTGAAAGCATCTACTTCTTATAATGTAGAAAGTACTGAGATTGAAATGGCATGCAATGTGAAACATAATGAATGTGTTAGGACTGATTCCAATTTTATTTCTGCTAGATAGGGCATAGGTTTTAATTCAAAACCTAGATCTACTAAGTATCATGCATCCATTAGAAGAAACCTTAAGAATTACTCAAATAAACTTGTCATTAGCTTACCTACTTCTGTAAAAATTGGAAACGAGAGAACTATTTCTGTTAATACTCTTATTAACATGCTGATATCTTACTGTAGGAAATATGAAACCCTAAAATTTTATACTATTAATCAAATGTGGTTGCCTAAATGTATAGGTGTGTATCCTAGATAGTGGCTGCTCTCGCCACATGACAGGAAATAAGGAATTGCTTGGTGATTATAAAAGTACTAGATGTGGTAGAGTTACGTATGGTGACAATTCTAACAGTAAAGTGATAGGTACGGGGAGTTTTAAATCTGGTCAATTTGAAATTGTGAACATCTTGCATGTTAATAATTTGATGCATAATTTGATAAGCATTAGCCAATTATGTGATTCTGGTTATGAGATTTCATTCAGTAAAGATGCATGCAATGTGTTTAAATGTGGTGATTTAATTTTAAAGGCATGTAGAGTGAAGAATGTCTATTTGTTAAATAAGGTTGAAAATGTGGATGCATGCTTAATCTCTCAATCTGATTTTGCATATGAATGACATATGAAGTTAGGATATGCTAGCATAGATCTAATTTTTAAATTGAAAAATTTTAATCTAATTAGAGGTACAGATGACACCTTTAGAAATACTAAATATAATTGTGAAGTATGTGCTAAGTCTAAACAAACTAGGGCTAATTTCAAAAGGATAAATGTTGTAAATTCATGTAGAAAACTAGAAAGATTACATATGGATCTATTTGATGAAATAAGGCCATCTAGTGTAGGAGGCAAAAGTTGGTGTTTTGTCATAGTTGATGACTTTTCTAGGTTTAGTTGGGTTTTCTTTTTAAAATTAAAATCTGAAACGTTTTCATACTTTAATCAGTTCAAAATCGAATGGGAAAATAAATTTGATCTTAAAATAAAATTCCTAAGGAGTAACAATGGCGGTGAATTTAACAATAATGATTTTACAAACTTGTGTCAAAACTCGGGAATTGAGCACAACTTCTCGTGTCCTCGAACTCCCGAACAAAATGGTGTTGTGGAACGTAAAAATAGAACCTTACAAGAAATGGCTCGTTCTATGTTAATCCAACATAAAACACCCAAGTATTTGTGGGTTGAAGCTGTAAATACCGCTTGTCACGTAGTTAATAGAGTTACACTTAGAGGAATTCTTAAGAAAACTCCGTATGAACTACTATTTGACAAAACACCAAATGTTAGCTATTTTCATGTTTTTGGGTGCAAATGTTTTGTACATAATAATGATCAATTAGCGTTAGGTAAGTTTGATAGTAAGAGTAGAGAAGGTAAATTTGTAGGTTATTCATCAAATAGGAAAGCATATAGAATATTTTTGAAGGAACTAAAATAAGTAATTGAATCAATACATGTCATCTTCTTTGATGAAACACATAAAAATTTAGAAATTGAACCACATGATAAAAATGATTTAGAATCTGAAAATGAAGATGATCACTATTTTGTAAGTATGGAAGAAAATGAACCTGAAAATTTAGAATCTGAAACCTTAGTCCCTATTCCGCCTAATGAATTTGGTCGAATTGAAAAATCCTCCTATATACCTAATATGCCTAAATGTCTAAGTAATTCCAACATTCTAGGAGATGTTAATGAATCAATTAGAACCCGTAGGTCTTTTAATTCCTTTTGTAAGTTACATGCTTTATTGTTAGTGTTCAGCGCTTTATTGTTAGTGTTCTTGAGAAAATCTTGGGATTTTCTCAAGTTCTTGGGCTAATAGTTGAGTTTCAAACAGATCCTCGTCGATATGAGAAACTGTAAACTCGGCTTAAGACGAACACCTTGGTTCTGTAGATTATTGATGTTCTTTGCCTAATAGTTTGAGTTTCAGACAGATCCTCTTCGATCTGAGGAACTGTAAAACTCAGGTTAAAGAAATCTTTAGTTTTACTTTTTGCCGTTAGTTTTTACTTTCTGCATTTTATGCTTACACTTAAACTGCTCGCTTTTAGCCTAATATTTGGCTTCAAGCGTTTACTGAAAGATTACATTCTGTTTTGGGTTACGTCTTTGAGAAAATATTTGGATTTCTCAAAGACTTGAGTCTATATAAGTGTTTTCAAACCAGATCTGTATAGATATGAGTTTCAGGAAAACCGTTAACCAAGATTCGTACTGAAGCCTTAAAACACTAAGTATATCTTTGATAATACATTAAACTTGTGCGATAAGAACTGTCCTTACAGATTCTTTCCACTGTTAAGGCTGTAAAACGTATAATCACAAACTGTTTCTGTGACTAAAGTTTGTTCTAAAACTGCAGGTTAGTTTACTGACTTCTTTGTGATTAAGAAGTTCAGTATTCAGGGTGCGGACTGAAATACGTCCTAAGGAGGAGAGAATTATTGAGCATTTTCTATCATTATACTTTAGCTTAACTTCCTGTGAAGTAATTGTATTCTGTGTTTTTCGTTGTGGTTGTGTTCTGTGCTTTGAACATTTCAACTAAAATAGTGAATAAATTGCAGGGTGTTGGACAGTGGATTGCCGATACGATCGTGTCTTAACTAAGACAATTTGATCGGATACCACTATAAATCTGAGTGTCATTTTTAACGCTTTCAGAACTTAATCTAACTAATAGGATTAAAAATAACAACATACGTCATATTAAGCTCTAGTCATTGTGTGGTGCCCAACATAGAGGGATCAAGTGGGTAACTGCTTGATGTGCAACAGGAGTCGATCGGGTCTCCCAAGTGGACAATCTATCTTTCTCAAGTTGTCGAAAAGGTTGATCATGTGGTTCCTTATAACCGCGATTGCAGAAGGGACAACGAGTCTCACATCGCATAGGTTAGGGATATGACATTCCTTAGGTTATCAATGTTAGAGGTGCATTGTCATGCCTTTTTTCATCTAGTTTATCTTATTAACTTAGTTTACTAAACTTAATTTACTTAATTCGATGGCATGATGTCATGCTTTAAAAATTAGAACACAAAATCTTACAAGAAACTATAATACACATCCTACATTAAAACACAGCGGAAGCTAATTTACATAATCATATTATGATATCATAAAGATACATGCAACATTAAACATATTAAGTTTTATTTACAAAACATCTTACATCTACTGACTTAGTTTCTTTACTTGATATTGACAACCGATATTCTACTGTTTGTCTTCACTACATGTGTAACAATATTTCATTATAAAGTCATGAGAGTAATGAGAGATAAACAAGAATAATACCAATGATATAAAATCATATAAACATGTAATCAATGACATTCAACATAATAGTAAACACATAATCTTGTAGACGGTTGTTATTATTTATGTGCATGTGGTTGCTAGATAACAGTTCTGACCCTACCTTAACCCTTGGCTTACGTATCACCAATAATTAAATATCATGATACATGAATCTCATAACCTCATAAATGGACATAAAACATGATCAAACCATCGACACTTTCGAAGGTGGGCTTCATCTCATGCTTACTCTGTATGGTGCCACATCTTGATAAATCTTTTCTTGTAGCTAGTTGATATCTTGCCTGAAAATATGTTCTTAATAACATGTTATTAGAGTTGTGCGTCCACAAGCTCTCGGATTTTTACATAAAACACAAACACATATATGACATGAAAAACAGTTTTAAACTTACAACAATAGTTTGTCAATGCTGTAAAGATTTGCCTTTTTGAGAGCTCAAATAACATTCAAAAATCAAATAAAAATACTCATTTGAAATCCATTTCAATTTTCTAAAAACCGATAGGCATAGCAAATTTCATCGGAGCTCTAGAATCCTATGAAAACAAACCATGAACTTGAATGTCCTCCTTGCAGAAAAAATTGTACCGTTCTTGAAAATAATAACATAGCATGATTGTCTAATTTCATTTTTCAACAACGTAAATTTTAGTTGACAATAGACACACAGAGGTTTCAGAAAATGTAAGAATCATTGTCTTAAGACATTTATAGAAATAATAGTAAAATTCACAATATACCGCAATAACATGAATGTATATGGTGTATAAACTACATGTTTCTCTCAATCATCCATCGGACCTTTCGGTTTTCCCTGATTTGCTTGTCTAATACCTCTATTTGTGTCTTAGGCTCACTGTAACGGCGGAGAAAGCCGTATATACGGTTTTCTCCGCCGTTACCACCTCCACATCGCCCTTTGTCCGTGGAGAAGCATTCTTATTTTTTTTTAATAATTTTAAATTATTTATAATACTTTCTTTAATATATATAAATAATATATTAATTTTATTAATTTATTTTTATAATATAAATATGTAATTCAGTAAATATATAATAATAAATATGAGTAAATATCTAAAAAAAGTATTATTTTATTTTGATAATATAAATACGTAATTTTATGTAAAATTTGATCGTTTCGAAATGAAGATATTAAAAACGAGTAGGAAGCAATAAAAAGAAATACAATTGAAACATAATACATACAATGATGCAAATTAATAAATAACGTTTAAACATCGATATTATTGAATTAAAACTATTTAAAATGTACTAATTAATGATAAATTGAATAATAAAAAGATAAAGTTGATGAGATAGAAAGATAAAATTAAAGTATGATAGTAAAAATGATGTGGATGAAAGAGAAATAAAAAATGATGTGGATGAGTGAGAAATTTAAGAAGTGGAAATATAATATGATTTGGATGTGAGAGAATGATGATGTGTAAAGAGATGTATATGTCGGAAATCGTTTTAGGCACGAACAAAATTACAGTTAACCTTATACCTGCTGTAAAACAACCCTTTAGCATTATAACATTTATTAGAGAACTTAGACTCATTTTCTTCCACTTACTCCACTATCTTGCTCCTTTCGGGGTGTTGTTGTTTCTTGCGGTTATAGCTTTTGTTTTAGTCATTCTCTCAGCTAAGACTCTTATTTTTGTATATTTATCCTTTAGTAAGTCAAGTGATATGTGTAGATTAGTTTGGCTTACTCTTATGCTTCCAATCTATGTTCTAAAACCGGACCGGAAATACGAACCGGTCATCCCTCCGGTTCGGTCCAAACCGGTTGAGAATCGGTTTGACTCGATTTTGTTATTTTAATGTTTTTTTAATTATTTAACTTATTTTATTGTATTTATATTCATTAAATGCAAACATCTAAAATAACAATTATAAAAGAGTATCATTATCCATATTCTAACAACAAAAAGTGATGATTTATTAGTAGTCAACATCGTTGCTATCTAAAGTTATGTATTTAAATTCTCTTGCAAATGATTCAAAATTCATTGGTGTGTCAATCATAAGAAGTTGTTTGTGTAATACAATAGAATAATAAAATGAATATTTTGTTGAATGTTGTCCTCATCTTTATAATTTTTTGGGGTAATATTATATCCAAATATTCATAATATAATCTCTCAAAATCTTTAAGATTCAAATATGAATCTTCTTCGTATATAAAACTTGTAAACATAAAAAATGGTTAACCCTAAACCGAACTGGTTTTCGTGTCAATTATTTTCTCCATAAATTTTTTTATATTAATTTAATTTAATATTTCATCACATTTTAATTAAAACTTTTGTACTAGAATTATTGTTTTTAAAAAATAAGGGTTAAAACAAATAAAATTAATGAACCCCACATAATTTTAAATAATAAATAAAACTGGATTTGCAAGTTTACTCGATTTTGGAACACAGTTTCCAATAGCATATTGCCACACATTTATTTAGCCAATAGGAAAATCTTTTCCTATTGGCTAATGTCATAAATGTATTTTATATTTCTTAGTAATGTCATGTGTCATATGCACCATTGAGCATATCTCGATCTCTAGATTTCAATTTAAATTAGGTAAACATCATAGTAGCTCGTTGGTCATCTGGCTTATGTTCTTCGTGTAGCATTTCCAGATATTATAGGTAAAATAGGAGACATCTCTATTTTTCCCGGGGAATATCTAAAATTCCCATTTAAAATTTGAAGCCTTACATGCATAGCACCTCATTTTCACGGATTGTTTACATTGACAATCTTGTGCTCCTAGCTATCTATTATACCTAGAGCCAATCGAAGAAAAAAGACTTCTACCCTTTGGTTTTTCATATAGCGAGAGATCTCATTGTGATTAGTTTGCAGTCTTCATAAAGCAACTTTCTTCCCTTAATGAAAAGTTTGTCAAGAAACTTATCCCTTAGCATCATAATTTTTAGCTCATTATTCATGATTTCCATATAAAAACCTTGTGTACTTGGCATACCAAACAATAAACTAAATCTAAACCTTATCGACATCAGTTTAACCGAAAATCATGCGACTGATGCAACAATTCTAAGGTAAACATTCCGAGCGATCAACAAAATCACATAACAACATGAATTCAAGTCATAAGCATTTAAAATGTTGCTTGAGAATCCCGACAACTTTCCCAATTTCAAACAAATTAAAACTGAGTTCACCGAAGATCTGGATCACAAAAACGTCTCGAATCTCCTTGAATAATGGGTAAAAGATCCAGATAGTTCATAAACACTTGTAAATCCATAACGTGATGGCACGCTTCAGCGCCATCCATTTTCAAGGCTCTTTCATCAGACAGTTGGCGAGTTACATAAATTATAATCACATTCTAAATTTGGTAAATCCAAGTTTGAACCGGACCAAGATCAGTTCAACTGGTCATGACCGATATGAACGATACCGTCGAAATCTGATTCATTAGCTTACTGAAGTCAAATTTTGCGTTCAAAATGACGAGAGATACTGTTCATACCATTTCCGGCTACTGAGCCTGAACCTGAATTATTTAGTTTGAATACACTTGGATTTATCTATGTTGGCGCGAGTGTGAGAGAAGCCCGATCACCCGATCGTTACACTCCTGCAATGTACCCTTTTTCTCACTTGGTTCCATTCTGCCCAAAATTGGCATGCTATTCCAAGGCAATTGATCTATTTGTCAAAACAATTACGGTATATAGACTATTAAAAGATTTTGTACCAATGTGGTTTAATCGCCATTTTATTTTTCTTACAGCTAAGGATCGAAATGTGAGTTTACCATAGTTTTCTGCGACCCCACGAGGAAATTGGGGCTTTATGCCACAAACTTCGCGCTTCTGAAACCATAGCTTTTTGTGGATCTATCCAATATTAGGTTTCTAGGTAATAAATATATTGCTATATTTTGTTACATTTGTTTGATATTTTTTGTGGTTGGTTGTTTTTTACCTAAGCAATTCTTCCAGGATCTCATAAATGAAGGGAAATAGAGAATCCAATAATGTATGAGATAGGGCGGATGATATTTAAGATCCTCAAAGTTTAAATTCAAGTGTAATCAAACGAAATAAAAATCGTCTTCTCCTCATCTTCGGTGCAAGATGCGTGGTGAGAGTGTACGGGGTGAACTTTCAGTCGACCCCTACCCATAAAAGGGATGAGAAAACTTCGGATAAATCCTCAGGTTCTCTTCCTAGAATTGATGACTTGTTAAAAAATATAATTTTAGAGGAATGTTACTTATTTTGTATGTACAACAAGTATTCGTGACGGACGCTCAGCCTAGGCTCACGCCGAGGGTGTTTTTTGTTTCCATACTCGCGTGTTTCAAAAGTTTATGCAATTCAATGTCGGGCCGCGCCATCACTGACCTTCCGCATTCTAGTACCCGGAACTTCAACTAAAGTCGATGGAGGCTGACCACGATTGCAAGTGTAGAACCGGAGACATGAATATGTGTTGGTAAAACAAAGAATATGGGAAATTTGAGATTGGGGAGAAACCCAGTATCATCTGAACCGGGTAAGATCACTTAGGACTTTCCAAACCCGCTCATTCTCAGGTAAAATCTCAATATGCCTCACATTTGGTTCTCAATATTGTATATGTGTGGCGAATTTGTATAGTCAGAATCTGGGTCCCACTCTGTAAATCCCGGTTTTTCAGGAGCAAACACACTTTCGGCATAACTACAATGGTCGTCATGATGGAGAACTCCTATTAGATAAAAAGTCGTTAAACAACGTTAGCGTTTTTACGGAATCCTTCCTCTTCAGACCTTGTTCCGGATTTCTAAGTTAGAGCGTCAGGCAAACTATCTGATGCCCTGCGAGCAGTATAACTTATCTGGGCATCAGTAACTTGTCTAGAAGATTTGATGATACTCGGAGTAAGCATCCATATACGATGAGCTCTCACTTCCCTAAACTTGAACATTTTTTTTAGGGCCACAACAATTATGAGTACAATATATCCATTTGTTTTGTTGTATAATTTCTCCTGTTGCTCTCCTCCCCCACCAAGTGAAATACAAAAAGATGATAATGATGCATTGCAATTGCAAATTGTGGTGTTTGTGGGCAGGTTGCGTTTGCTGACTCCGCTCCACATCATTTTCTCAATGATCCATTATTACTAATTTCAATGCAAATACAAATTCAGACATAATCCTCATACTTATGTCATGAAGTATTTGACATAAGTCCAACAACAAGAACATTGATTGATTCACCTTTTCTGACGCCACGCCACCGATTGAAAAAAATGGGTGCGAGTTCATCTTCTCTTAACCGGTCGACGGAGACTCAGCTCGACGATTTGCCTGAATCATGCATATCTCTGGTGCTTTCTCATCTTTCTCCGTTAGAAATCGCCGCGATTGCCCGAGTAAACTCAGCTTTCTACGCCGCGTCCTATGCAGATTTCATCTGGGCTCCCAAATTACCTTCAAATTTCCAATATATTCTTTCTAAATTGCCTAATCATAAGGCTGATTTAAACCACAAGATGGACATTTATGCCAGACTTTGCAGGCCCTGCCCCTTTGACGGCGGCACCAAGGTCTGTATTCACTTGTCTATTCATCCTTTTCATGTTTTATGGATTCTTATCTTGCTTTGACTGGGTAGGAAGTGTGGATCGACAAGACAACAGGTGGGGTTTGTTTATCAATTTCTTCCAAAGCTATGACCATAACTGGAATTGATGATCGTAGATATTGGCGTCGCATTCCAACTGATGACACAAGGTACAAAATCTCTTCCTTTGAGAGTTTCGATGTGGGATATTGAACTTTTGTGATGCAGATTCGAGACGGTTGCATACCTGAAGCAGATCTGGTGGCTGGAAGTATCAGGGAGAATGGAGTTCAAGCTTCCTTCAGAAACATACAGTCTTTTCTTCAGGCTTCATCTGGGGTTGCCCTTCAAGAGACGAGGCTGTAGCCTTGGAACCGGTTGTAATTCAGATAACATAAATGGATGGGATGTAAAACCTGCAACTTTTCAGCTCAAAACTCATGATGGGCAGATGAAGAAGACAAGTTTCAAGATGAAAAATGTGGGGAAATGGAGTTACTACCATGTGGGGGATTTTGTTATCAACAAAACTGATTCTGAATCAACAACAAAGGTTGATTTTTCTTTGACTCAGATAGATTGCACACACATTAAAAGGGGTTTGTGTGTGGATTCTGTTCTGATTTGCCCTCGTAGTTTAGGAGGAGATTTATTGTCTTTTCGTTTTGAAGCTTGAGATCAGATAGAGTGGATGTGGAATTTGTTTAGAGCAGAGAAAGGGTAGCTTGGTCATTGTCATCGACTTAATTTTGTAATTTATTCAGATATCTTACGTGTATAAGGATAAGCTATCTGCCCCAACTTGGTTTTTTAAAAAGATGTGTTTCTGCAACTTGTCTCTTTTGTTAATTATTAGTTATTATTATACAAATAAAAATAATTATTTATATTATTAAAATCTCCTTTAAAACCTCTTAATTGCGTTAGATCCCTATTTGAAACTTTAATTACCAAAAAAACATCATTAATATATTTTTAATTGTAAAGTAGAAACTATTGATGATCTGAATGGTGACCATGACCACTTGAATTGTATGGTGATGATCTCTTTGGACAAATAACATGAGTAATGAGACATAATTACCCTCTAAAATAATTTATAGTTATACTATATTCGAAGACTAGATCAACATAATTTCTTTTTCTTTCTTTCATAGAGATTTTTNTTAATTACCAAAAAAACATCATTAATATATTTTTAATTGTAAAGTAGAAACTATTGATGATCTGAATGGTGACCATGACCACTTGAATTGTATGGTGATGATCTCTTTGGACAAATAACATGAGTAATGAGACATAATTACCCTCTAAAATAATTTATAGTTATACTATATTCGAAGACTAGATCAACATAATTTCTTTTTCTTTCTTTCATAGAGATTTTTAGATCACAACTCATAAAAAAGTCTTGATAAGAATGTAGATAGACAACAAAGAAAAATTCTTATTCATTTATATCTAGAATATAATATAAAACTATGGTATTATAGAGAATAATATATATATATATATATATATGATATTAAAAAATATGAAGAATAAGCAAGTTTTCATTCTTCTTAGGATGAATATGGATTTTGAATTATTTCATGAATCTCGGTCAATAACCCCCCTCAAGTTGGCGCATGGAGATCACAGATGCTCGAATTAAATAATAAATGTGTAAATTGTGCGCTACTGAACTTTTAATCATCATATCAACTAGCTGAAGTTGTGTAAACATGCTTCAAATTGATTTCCTTGTTGGAAGTCATATTGCCAACGAAATGACAATCAACTTCATTTGGAATGATCGAATCTCAGTGTTTGCATGAATTGAGCTAAGATTTAGAATGCATAGTTGCTCTCTAGTCTCGTAAATGTCAAGTATTTCAGTTTTTCGACTAGTCATCAATAATTTTCATGATGAGTCAATATTGTAGAATAATTGACTTCCTTATTAATTCTACGCCACCGCTTACGACCATGAATTTGATTGTTTGATACAATCAGATTAAGCACTTGCTTAGTATGATCACGGAGTACTATAGTCCAAATTCTAGAATCACAATCACTATATAGGAGAAGAGAAGAAATTATCAATAGTCATTCCCATAATTGAATAAATATTTGAGATAGTAAAATCAATTGATACGATATTTCCAAAAAAACGTCGCGGAAGACATTGTAGATGAAACATGAGATTGAATAATTTCTGTAGTGGCAATGGACATACTATTCGGAGTTTTCGACCACATAGTTATGCCCGCTCACCGTTGGTTGTCAGAGGGATGAAGAATTTACCGATAAACTAATGTCAAATGTGTTGTTGATTACCGTCGATACCGTAGATGTTTGTTCCAAACTATTCATTATGACGTGTTAGCAATATCATCTATGATACCATGATAAAAATGTAGATAGCTAACAAAGAAAGATATTATTCACTCATGTCTTGAATACAATAAAAAACTAAGTAATTATAAAGAATTAAAAAAAGATAGATATGATAGAAAAAATATGAATAATATGTATGTTTCTGTTCTGATAAATATCAATGTTTCTTTAATCATTGATTCTCGCTGACTCTAATTTAGTTGTTACACAATTTTCCCGGTAATAAGAAATAAAATATCCGATATTTTCGAAAATTAAAACCTTGTTTCAAAATTTAAATATATTTATATTGAAATTATTTGGTGGAGAGAACTTTGTTAATCAATAGTTTATTGTTTAGAAAAAATAAAAACTATCAGTTCATCCGCAAAACAAAACCGTGATGAACCTACTGAATTTGGAAATCGCGAGGAATCTGTTATAATTCCTCACGGATTTCCCATAATGGTGTTGGGGTTGCACAGCGGAAGTTATGAAATCGAGGTATTGACGATGCAAATATAATAAATAAATAGACACCAAAATTTAACGTGGTTCACCCAAAAACCGGACTAGTCCACGGGTTCCACCAGATAAATTTCCACTATTACGAATAGTAGGTATACAAAGAGAATCTACCATAAATAAATATCTATAATAGAAATTACCCAAAATAGGCCGTAAAATAGTGTTGACTCAACATTCCGATTACCCCTCAACTATTTTGAGACTCCTCTGAATATTTAGGAAATATTCCTAAATATTACACACTCTTCCGAAAACTTTCCGAAAACACGATTAGAAAAGAAAAAACGTTTTTTTTCCTAATCACTCTTTTCTAAATGATCGAAAGGAGGCAACAATGCCATCCTTTTATAGGAGCAGGGGAGGAAGAACCTCCCCGGAAGATGTTGGATTGGCCACCCATCCCAACCCTCAAATTTGACCACGTGTTTTTTTTTTTTTTTTTTTTTATTGTGGACCCCACATTAAATGTCCCTTCAAATGGTGTACGAACCGGGAGCTTTTGTTGACTGATTTGAGAGAATTAACACTTAAAAAATCAAACTCACACACAAAAGTTCATATACATTTCACTTTCAATATCTTCAAGTTGCTGCTGCATCAATATGCTTAAGATGAACTTCCTGAAATGGAAGCTGGTATTTAATACNATTAATAGAAGTAAGGGTAAATGAGTCTTTTCCAAAATAACGATTGATCTCGTCTAAAAATTTTTTAGAGCGTTTGTTCTTAGATCAGTCAATTTTTTTTTATTCTGAATTTAATTGTTGTGGGGACACGAGCGATACACGAGGTTGGGCCCACAATGCGTGAGCTTACGTCCTCGGGAGAGCATAGCTCTACCTTGGTTTTCACTATAATAATCAAATGATACATGTACAATCATGAGATAATGATAATCCGAATGAAAACGGTACGAAAAACCATTGAATTTGTTCCGCCACTCCGAAACTGTCGAAAACTCGCGAGTAGAGGGCTGGTCGCGAGATTTCGAACCAAATCTCGTGAATAGTGATGTAATCAAGCGAAAACTCGCGAGTAGAGGGCTGACCGCGAGTTTTCGAACCAAATCTCGCGAATAGTGATGTTATCAAGCGAAAACTCGCGAATGAAGTCATGGCCGAGAGATTTCGAACCAAATCTCGCGAATAGTGGCTAAGGATGAGCTGGTCGTGAGTTTTCGCATAAAAACTCGCGACTCAAATATCGTGAATACCGAGATTAATTTAAGCGAGAGACATGCCTTGGGAAGCATGCCTAGAGTTTGAACCCTTTTATGGGGTTTATGATATTGTATTTATAAAAAAATTCGGCTCAATAGGTGAACTTAAGGTCCAAAAGCCCAATCTTAGTCAAATTAGCCCAACTTACTTAGAAAATATTCAATTAATCCGGAATAAGTGTCACAGCTCCACGGAACTTCGGGACTCCATCCCGTTCGAGAGTTTAGTCGGAAATGCGATGAGAAAATACCGGAAAACCTCGTATATCAGTTCTTTGCCTCCAAATAGTGAATACGCAGCCACATAACATCATTGCACTTACAGAAGCCTTATATGGGGTCCAGCATGTCTGAATTACGAGAATACCCTCAAGAACGCCTCGCGATAGACATATAAAAATACAGAAAATACCACACAACCACGTCGGACGAGCCCCGAGGTTAACATAATTACATAAATAACCTAGGGCAATATCAACGATAAAGCCACAGCTGGTTTTAACAGCTGTGATGATATAACGATGAAGCCACAGTTGATAACGATGAAGCCACAGTTGGTTTTAACAGCAATTAAACTTGTGTTTTGCGTGCATTAAAAAAATCACAATTGGACCATCTCACCGCACCTCACCGCACTTTTAATCATGGTACCAAACAAACCCATTAATTCACACATGCAATCAAAGCTCATATGAATAATGCCATGGTCAAAATAAAATACACAACAAACAAACCATGGTTTTAAATTTCTCCGAAATCTCGGAAATTCAGTAAAATTTTGGTTGAAATTCATGAAATTGATGATCAGCCATTTTTTTGTCAATTGAGTATATTTATTAATTTAGATTCTAAAATCCAAAGTTAAATATTTAATTTTTTAAATTTCAAGATTTTAAATGATTATCTATTTTAATATTACACTCGGACCAAATGATTAATTCTTGATTATATAATGAATCTTGTATTTTTAAATAATCAATTCTAAATTGTAATTTTTATTACAAATGTTTTGTACTTCAATTTATAAGAAAATAAAAGTTAATATGCTTAATAAATTCAAAATCAACCTAACCTATAAATTCTGGTTTTAAATAGCGTGACCCGGATTTCTCCTAAATTTGATCGTCTCTCAGAAATTTTGTTTTTACGGATTAAATCCAATTTTCATCCAAATTTAACTATGAATCACACATTCAAAGTTCTTTTGATTTAGTATTATCCTGGTAGAATACTTTGGCGAATTCAATACTTTAATATATAAAACATGTTAGAGTGTTTAAAAATTGTTTGTAGTTTATGATGATGATCTAATAAATATAAACAAACAAATTCATTCAGACATACGGTCACATTTATTCTATTTTAGATGTTTGAAGAAAATCAAATTCATTCATATTTTAAAAATTATATTTCGTTTTAGATGCTCCATTTTAAAAGTGTGTATAATAACAATATTTTTGGTGTTAAGAATGCAAACTTGTTTAAAATATTTGAATATGATTTCTCCATATAAAATTTATACTTTTCAATTGTATATATTTTTAAAATATTGTTCAAATAAATAACATGATTACTATGAAAGAGATTTAGTTTTTTTGGTAAAACAATTGTGAATGAGAATATTTTTTGCAAAATTGTTGCATAACAAAATATAAATAAATATTTAAATTGATAAATATATTTATAAATGGACTCTAATTTATATTACAAAGTTTATTAAAATTGTATATCATGTCAAAATAACGTGTTGTTATCTTGTATCAACACGATTGTCTCCTATTAGTCCGTACAATACAATACAACACATCTTTAATGTTCAGTATTATAATTATTTATTTAATTAGAGCAAGTCCAGTTCTCTAGAACCTCCTGATTTCTTTGCAATATTAATTGTTGGCTAATTTATATTTTAATTGGAAAAAAAATTATATAGGCAATAACAGTTGTATTTTCAAAGTCAAAACCTAATGATTTAGCTAATTACCTTACTGCCAATCTGGTTTTGACAAGCTTAAATTTATAGGAAATCTATCCAAATCAAATCAACTCAAATTGTCAACAAAGATATACTTAATTATACTAGTGAAATGCACATACAAATTTGAATTGATAAATATAATATAAGCAATATAAATTACAAGGAAATTTATTTATAAAATTAATTAGTTTTGGATATATTTTATTGAGAATTGAAAATAATGTCGAAATGATCCTCCAATTTTAAATTATGATTCATTTACTCTTGCACATCGCATATATTTCAAAATATATGTGCAAACGCAAATGAATAAATATATCTCAATTTTGCCATNATTGAGTATATTTATTAATTTAGATTCTAAAATCCAAAGTTAAATATTTAATTTTTTAAATTTCAAGATTTTAAATGATTATTTTTTTAATTTTACACTCGGACCAAATGATTAATTCTTGATTATATAATGAATCTTGTATTTTTAAATAATCAATTCTAAATTGTAATTTTTATTACAAATGTTTTGTACTTCAATTTATAAGAAAATAAAAGTTAATATGCTTAATAAATTCAAAATCAACCTAACCTATAAATTCTGGTTTTAAATAGCGTGACCCGGATTTCTCCTAAATTTGATCGTTTCTCAGAAATTTTGTTTTTTCGGATTAAATCCAATTTTCATCCAAATTTAACTATGAATCACACATTCAAAGTTCTTTTGATTTAGTATTATCCTGGTAGAATACTTTGGCGAATTCAATACTTTAATATATAAAACATGTTAGAGTGTTTAAAAATTGTTTGTAGTTTATGATGATGATCTAATAAATATAAACAAACAAATTCATTCAGACATACGGTCACATTTATTATATTTTAGATGTTTGAAGAAAATCAAATTCATTCATATTTTAAAAATTATATTTCGTTTTAGATGCTCCATTTTAAAAGTGTGTATAATAACAATATTTTTGGTGTTAAGAATGCAAACTTGTTTAAAATATTTGAATATGATTTCTCCATATAAAATTTATACTTTTCAATTGTATATATTTTTAAAATATTGTTCAAATAAATAACATGATTACTATGAAAGAGATTTAGTTTTTTTGGTAAAACAATTGTGAATGAGAATATTTTTTGCAAAATTGTTGCATAACAAAATATAAATAAATATTTAAATTGATAAATATATTTATAAATGGACTCTAATTTATATTACAAAGTTTATTAAAATTGTATATCATGTCAAAATAACGTGTTGTTATCTTGTATCAACACGATTGTCTCCTATTAGTCCGTACAATACAATACAACACATCTTTAATGTTCAGTATTATAATTATTTATTTAATTAGAGCAAGTCCAGTTCTCTAGAACCTCCTGATTTCTTTGCAATATTAATTGTTGGCTAATTTATATTTTAATTGGAAAAAAAATTATATAGGCAATAACAGTTGTATTTTCAAAGTCAAAACCTAATGATTTAGCTAATTACCTTACTGCCAATCTGGTTTTGACAAGCTTAAACTTATAGGAAATCTATCCAAATCAAATCAACTCAAATTGTCAACAAAGATATACTTAATTATACTAGTGAAACACATGCAAATTTGAATTTATAAATATAATATAAGCAATATAAATTACAAGAAAACTCATTTATAAAATTAATTAGTTTTGGGGTATATTTGATAGAGAATTGAAAATAATGTCGAAATGATCCTCCAATTTTAAATTATGATTCATTTACTCTTGCACATATATTTCAAAATATATGTGAAAACGCATATGAATAAGTATATCTCAATATCATCTTAAGATAAAATGTACTACATTAAATATTAGGAAAGAAATAAGTAGTTATCTTAGAAACTATAATATTATTAATAATAGGGTATTCTTATTATTTTGCAATATTATTTATTTCTATTATGTTCACAATTATTCAGAGTTTTTATTGTCAAACTTTTTGAAATTGAGATATTATTTTGACATAAGTTTACGTGTTTCTACAAGACTTTTGGATATTGTAGTGATCAATACCGTGTCTAATTAAATAAATCGACACCTTTAACTCTAAATAAGTTTGAACTTAAATATATGTTGGGGTCAATATACTGACATTTTTTCCAAGAAACGTGTGAAGGAGTAATGAAATACGAATATTCAAAGGGAAATTTGCTTTCTTCTACAGATTTCATTATGTGGTCCAGTCAACAAAAGGGTTTCTATATAAACTCCGTCCCAACACGATCTGCTCGCGCTGATTAAGATTTGGACAACAAGACAAATCCATCGTCATAGCGAATCATTCCTTCTTCAGATCAATGGAAGGGCGAGTGAGCACGCTGTCGACGGGGATTGCGAGTTCAGACAAAAATGCTCTTCTGGTGTTATCTATAATTCGCAGATGGCTGAGGAATAAAGCTCGGCCGGTGATACGGAAAAGGGTGAGAAATTCAGATGTAAATGTACCAAAGGGAAAGACTGCGATTTACGTGGGAGGTGATTTGAAGAGGGTTTTGGTGCCTGTGACTTATTTGAATCATCCTTTGTTTGAGGATTTGTTGAAAGAGTCGGAAAATGAGTATGGTTTTGTTTATTCAGGTGGGATTGCAATACCTTGTGGAGTGTCTTATTTCGAAAGTGTAATTCATACCATAAAGTCAGCAACTACTGCTTAAAGACATGACTCTTTTGCTGGAGATATTTGATGATGGAGATGGAGAGATGGCCTTCAAATTTTGAATTCCCTGATCTTTTTTGGGGGATGTTTATCAGGTCATTAGCATCACAATAAAGCCACCTGATAAAACTCAACTAAGTTTAAACCATGTTGATATTGTGGGACATAATTTCATCTTATATATCAGTTTTCAATTTTCTCATAATGAATCGGATTTTTCTTATAGCTTTACTCTCTTCGAAAATAAACAACTGTATTCAATTTTTAATTGATCTAAATACTTTATCAACGAAAAAAATTGCACCTTATTTGATTTAATGAAGAAACACATAATCATATTGTTGGGTTAATACACGCATAAGCCCATAACCATACACCAACCCATTACAGAA
>RWGZ01000410.1:143606-234608 GCA_009725065.1 Utricularia reniformis
AAGATCTTCAAGCAACACCCTTTTTCATTTTTTGCACGCCCAATCTCTCTATCCAACACATTCAATTGGGGATTTGGTTATCAAAACAAGCAAATATAGAAGAAGAATACTTTATGACATTTTATTGTATTATTTGATTCTTGCCATAGTCTAGGATTGGACATCTAGAAAGGAATATTAATTGGATGTTTCTCTCAAATTCTGTTGTGGTGTCTTCTTCCAATACGGATGAATTACATTGATAGCACGCCATCCTCTCCGAGGAAGTTTAAAATGGTGAAATCTTCATACAAGAGGTTGCATTCTTCCATTGCAAAGCTTACATTTTGGTGTCTTGTTTTTATAGGATTCTTTTTTCTCTACTATTTTAGCTTGGGTACTACTTCTTCATCCTCTTCCCAATCAGATCTCTCTAGGCGATCCTTAAAAACCGCATTCTATGGAGGCCCTATATTCGAAAGGAAGGTTCAAGCATCAGCTAAAATAAGACATGGTCATAAAATGTGTGTTTTGGTAACGGGGGCTGCAGGTTTTGTTGGCTCTCATGTCTCATTAGCCCTTAAGCGTCGAGGTGATGGTGTTCTAGGACTTGATAACTTCAATAATTACTATGATCCTTCACTAAAAAGAGCAAGACAAGCTCTTCTAGAGCGTAATGGTGTTTATATTGTAGAGGGTGATATAAATGATGCTGAGTTATTGAAGAAGCTTTTCGACATTTTACCTTTTACTCATGTTATGCATCTAGCAGCACAAGCCGGTGTGCGTTATGCCATGAAGAATCCAAGCTCCTATATCCATAGCAACATTGCCGGGCTGGTTAGCCTGTTTGAGGTTTGCAAGACTGCGAATCCTCAACCTATTATTGTGTGGGCATCAAGTAGTTCCGTTTATGGGTTAAATACAAAAGTTCCATTTTCAGAGAAAGATAGAACTGATCAACCAGCAAGTTTATATGCCGCCACTAAGAAGGCGGGAGAAGAAATTGCACACACTTATAACCAGATTTATGGGCTTTCTATCACTGGATTAAGGTTCTTTACCGTTTATGGACCATGGGGTAGGCCAGATATGGCTTATTTCTTCTTCACTAGAGATATCTTAAAGGGTAAAGGAATTCCAATATTTGAGGCTCCAAATCATGGAACAGTTGCTCGAGATTTCACCTTCATTGATGATATAGTGAAGGGTTGTTTAGCTGCTATGGATACAGCTGAGAAAAGTACCGGCAATGGAGGTAAGAAGAAAGGGCATGCCCAATTAAGAGTCTATAATTTAGGGAACACATCTCCGTTTCCTGTAGGTGATCTCGTGAGCATTTTGGAGAAGTTACTAAAGGTAAAGGCAAAGAGGTTGGCTATGAAATTGCCTAGAAACGGTGATGTGCAGTTTACACATGCCAATATAAGTTTAGCACAAAGAGAACTTGGCTATAAGCCCACAACTGATTTACGCTCGGGATTGAAGAAATTTGTACAATGGTATGTTAATTACTATCTTGATGGGAAGAAAAATGTCCATTGAGAGACATTTTTTGTCTTGGATTGTGACGTGTGATGGGTAGATCATTTTGATTCATGTGATGATTTTTTGGCTCTATTCTTATTTTTAGAGGTTTCTGTCCTATTTTTATTTCCATAGTTGGCATGGATGGGCTTCAAACAAGCCATTGTTTGTTCATTGGTTTGATCTAATTATGTATGCTGCGGACTCTTATCATATATAAAGATTAATTAGCATATATCATTTATCTGAATTGAATTCAATCAAAATTTAATGTCTTTGTTTCATGTTGTTAAGAGTAAAAAATCTACTCTATGATGTTTTGTACTTAGGTAGGGATACCGCTGGTATACGGTTGCGTAAAGAAAGGAAAACAAGAATTTGTACGTGGGAAACCCGATAATTGGGAGGAAAACCCACGGGGCACCAAACCCAGGTAAAATTCAATATGAACTTTAGATCGGGAAATCTCCGACCAGTCTGTCCTTACACACTTTCAGGCCTCCCCTTTTATAGAGTAACATTTTACATATTCTAATCGCACAGAATCTTATCGTAATCTATCATGATCTCACCACAGCTACTTCGAGCTGATTTATAAGACTTTTGTGCATGCTAAAGTCGCACACAGCCGCCTGGAGTAATGGCGCAGTTTTCCTTGACATTTCGTCCGAGGACGCCGATCGACATTCTCCTTCCAGCACTTAATTACCGATCACGAAACGCGCCGTATTGACCGGCCATCAGTTCTCTCATCCGATCGGCTAGAAGGTGTTATTGTCCGATCGGTCATATTGACTGACATCGACAGTATCCTTGCAAGTCACGTATTAACATTAGCCCCTCAACTCCGATCGATCGTCAAAGTCGAACGTTGGTAGGAGTTGAAATTATCGTGACCTTGAAAACCGCGCGGAAGCTAGAAAGTCGCAATCCTGATCGTCCACGTGGCATAATCCTGAGCGTTGCTCACATACAAAACCCTCATCGCCGTCGTACTTCCAATTTGCGCTTCCAATCCTCAATTGCATCCTTCTGTTCTCTGGCGATTTCACCCATTGTCTCCGGCGACCACCCTTCTCCATCAGACGCAAGGATTTTACAGGTTTTTTCCATTTCTTTGGCTTTGTACGAGTTTTAATTTGGTTTTATTTCTTTACTGCGAGCAAGTCATTATTCTTCCCAATATCCCAACGAATTTCTTCTATTCTCTTGATTCTCCAGTGGGTTCTTATTTCGTGGGTATTTACGACGCATATCTTTATTTGCAGATGGCTCCATCCCTGAATATTGACGCGATTCGTGAAAAATTTGATTTCCCTGAAGAATACGACTTGGAAGTCGGTGAGCCCGGTTCTGAACCCTGGCCTGCTGCTGGACGGTCGTCCCTGGATAATCCCATCCCAGTGACGATCTCTGCTCTCAGGAACGGATTAAGGTTCCCTCTTCATCCTTTCACTGCTGAACTACTGTGGGCCCTGGCAATGCCCGTTTTTGCTCTGATGCCAAGTAGTTACTTGGTTATCGTCGCGTTCATTCACTACTGCGACGCCGCTAACATGGCCCCGACCGTCACCAATTTCTTGACGATCTACAAGGTGATGTGGCGATCGGGCACTCACGTTTTTGCCCAACGCAAGTTGTGGTACTTCTCTAGCAGAGGTAAAAACAACGACCTTGTCGAACGACCAGATTCGCAACGCGACTGGTATAACTCATTCGTCTGGGTCGGGATTCAAAATGACGACCTTGAATTCCCTGTCCAAGTATCGTTCGATACTGGCAAGTTCATGGTTGATGGTGTAGAAACAGTTTTAACTGCCGATCATCTGAAGACCTTGCCCGAGCTGATGGAAAACTTTCCAAATAAAGACGATCGTCTTAACTGGAAAGTGTTGTGTGCAGAAGATAATCTTTCCCGTCTGCGGATAACAGGTCGATCGATGAGCGAACGCATCGGTCGACCCTGGGTTCAACCATCATCTCTTCCCGAAGAACGTAAGCTTATTTNAAAATAATTGATGATTAACTCTATTGTGCTCTTCAAACCATCACTCATCTTCACAAGGCGACAACCATTTGCGAACTTTCTTGAAATTTCTTTCCTACTAGAAGCCTCTTTGGAGGCATATGAAAATGCTCCGTTCATCTCTCTAGTAGATCATTTACATCAACATCATTGGAATGCAATAAGTGAATGTGTAAATATCTCAATTGAATCGCTATACATTAACGTTAACATTAACATGTTACACAAATAAAAAGTCATGTGCAAATGAAAACAATGTATTATTCATTTGTAAAAGGAAACCAGACATACAAAGCAAATGAAGTTGCATAAAAGACTCTTGTAGATTCCAAGGAGAGATGAGTGACAAATTGTTCTCAATATGCATGTGTGTGCTACGATCCAAATTTTTCTTCAAAAGACCTTAATTTTGTGAGCATTAATTTCGCACTACAAATGAATATTAACCTAAAAGTCCCCTTAACCTAAACCATCGCCTAAAGGTTTGGTGCATTGACCATATTACACACTACAGATGAATTTTAAACGAGAAAATGATGTGTTTAGTCCTCAAAATTTGTGATTTTTGCAAATTTGATCCCAAACTTTAATTTGGCATCCGTAGTTGCGTTATACTTTGATAGTTTTAGTAATAATACTCCCAAAAATTTCCAAAAATTGACAAATTTGGTTCTTGTATGGTAAAATTAATCTCCAAAATTTGAGAATCAATTTTTCCATACAATTAAACTTACGGATTACATTTTTCAAAATTTACAAATTATAAGAACTATTTGCCAAAAAGTAAATTTTCGGAGTAATTTTGCCTTCAATAAATTTTAAAGACTAGTTTTACCAAAATTAAAAAACCTTGGGAACAAAATTTACTAAATCATACAAATTTTGTGGAAATTAAATGTCATCCACCCATTTTAAACTTAAGAAATTATAAAGATGCATAATCAATATTGTTTCCATACGAAAAAATATATTGAAAGGTGACATTATCAATTAGGTCAAGAGATGGGCACCCATGTTGTATCACTTCATTCTTTGATGCGAGCATAGTACGAGTATCATATTTATGTTAAATGAAGGTCGGGTGATATTCGAAGGGCTTGATGGCGTGGAAGACTGACTGGGTGAAACCTAACATGAAGCAGTATTGTTCGGCTTGATCGGTCTTATCGACCGATCAAGAATGTCAATCAGACGATTTTGATGAGTATATTTGATAGCGATCAGATTGGACTAACATTGGTGTATCTTGTTAGCTACATATATGAAAGAAGATATGCACATATATAAAGGTGGACACGGGTTCGGCGCAACGGGTTACGGGTTGAACCCGTTGAACCTATCAATACGTACGGGTTGATCCAACGGGTTAGTAGCTTTATTGACTTGTCAACGGGTTGACCCGGCGGGTTAGAAGCTCGGCGCAACCCATCAACGGTTTGATACAATAAGTGAAGTCTCAACGCGCCTAAGCGCATGCCGTGTCCGCGTTAGACATTGCCCGACACGCATACAATGCACCAAAATATTTTTTTTGATTTTATGGTTATTTTCATTTTTTTTCAAAATCAATCTTTGATTTTGTTGTTAGACTATTTGATATTTAATTTAAAATTTTAGATTTTTAAAATCAACAAAATAACTCTTACGATTTTTTCTTAAAAGTTTGATATTTTTTAAATTACTAATTATTACATAAAAACATTTTAGTTATAGTTGTTTCTTAAAATATTAAGTTATTTAATTTATATAGGTTTTTGATATTTAAAAACTTGAATATTGTAATTGTCTTAAATAAAGAGTTATATATTATTAAATTTCGAAACATAATATAATTTACAATATTTAATTTATGAAATTGCTATCTTTCTTTTTATCAAATCAATAATTTTTTATTTTAAAATTTAAATATCCTAGTTAACATTTTTATTATTTATATTCTAATGTTTCATTATTTATAATAACAAACAATGATATATATATATATATTCATATATTAAAAAGTATATATATATATTCATATTTTAAGTGCATCGGAAACCTAACATATTTACTTTTTTCGAGTTGACGTATTCGCATCGACGGATAAATAAATCTGCGCCGGTGCACTCAACCTTAAACTCAAACATCATATTATTATTTATTTAATTCTCAAATAAAAAATAATAAAAAAATGTGGCACATATCGAACCGTTGACCCGCACAGATCGACCTATACGTGTTGACATGTTAATTTTTTGTGGCCCAACCCTTACACTAATTTTCTGTGCAGCCGGCCCACGGGTTGACCCGTTTGTACAGGTTAGGCTGGCCCATCTAGTTGGGTCGGCCCATGCCAACCACTAAAGATATATGTTGGATATATATATGGAATACAATATATATATATTTGTAAGCTAAATATATGGAAAATACGATCAAAAATATATAGTGAGAGAATATTGCAAAATATTCGGTACGATATTCTCTAGATTAGATTCTAGTTTACACTTTATAAATAGTGACATTATGAATACAATTGTAACGAATCAATCAATCAATATCATAGCATATTGTTCTCTATTCTTCTTGTGATAGTGAGTTCACGACCGAGGTTTATGGTAACGTGGTTTTTCCCGGTTTTGGGATTACACGCTTAATCTTGTGTCTTTTACTTTTCTTAATTTACATTCGGTTCTCATCGCATTAATTCGATCCGGCCTTGGATAAAGGGAGTTCTTTCTTCTTCTCCAGAGGAGGGAATTTTTCCCAACAATTGGTGGTGGCTGTGAGGTGGTAATATATCGTAGCGATGGGGGAATACCGAGTCATCTCGAAGATGTTTGATTACAACGACTATCAGTATGGAAAGATGAAAATTGAAGGAACTCTACGACATCATGATCTTGGAGCGGCTTTGAAGAAGGATAAACCGAAAAACATAACTAATGCCGAGTGGTCAAGAATCGACGAAAAGGCTCTCGGGTTCGTGGTGGAAACTTTAACGAGAAACATTGCCTTGCCGATCCAATCGGGATTGCAATGACCATGCTGCCTTGGCGATAGAGTCGGATTAGTATAATAAACGAGAAGACAAAGGAGGACGTGATGACGATGATGATCGGGATGATCGGTCAAAGGGAAAGACTCGTGGAAAGTCTAAGTCACGTGGTGAACCGAATGATTGAAATTGCGATAAGAGGGGGCACTTGAAGCAAGATTGTAAGGAGAAAAGAAGGGATTGATCGGTGTCGGTTGCCCAGATGGACGATGTAACAGTTGTGTGAATTGAAGTGCGATAGAGTCATGGATATTTGACTCCGGAGCATCGATCACATTTCATTCGATAAAGATGTGTTCGTTAATTTTGCTGTCGGAAATCATGGAAAAGTCTACTTGGCGGACGGGAAAGCGCCGAAAATTACCGGTCGGGGTGACATAGCGATCATCTCTAATCGGTACAGTTGATTGTTAGAGGACGTAATGTATATTCCCAATCTTAAGATGAATTTGATTTCGGTCGGCTAGCTTGATGAAAATGGGTACCGAACTACTTTTGGGGGCGTATGTTGCGAAGTGTCGAAGGGATCGATGATCGTGGCCAGGGCAGTTAAGTATGGGAGTGTGTACGTGGGGATCGACACCATAGCGGACCGACTGGGTATTACAACACACAAGACCGATCGGTTAGATGCTTGTCCAAGAAGCAAATGGGACTGAAGGGACAAGACTAAACGAGGACACGTTTGAAATTAACACAAGGGTGAAGATACAGTAAAATCGGCATTATCGAGTGGAAGTGGAACACCGATTAAGGTGGACCGGTCGAGGAGGCCTTCAAGAAAAACAACCGATGAGAAGATTAGTGATAGCAAGATAGATCGGTCAGAAACTGAGTAGGATATGGTCGATCAGACAGTAAATCAGAATACATGGGAGGCGTTTAGCTTCTACGGTTAGGCAATGGAGAACGAGTAAGTTTCAAAGAAGTAGGAGTTTGCCTAGAAGAACGAGGTATTGTCCTTGGAAATCAAGACTTTGGTTTGAGGGAAGTTGACACTTGTAACTTCGGTTAATTTAGGGTTGGGGCATGCCCTAACTTGGTTTACCAAGTGATTCGACGAACGATAACCTTTGAGGGTGGACTCTAACTTCGAAAGAAGGATGCAAGATTTGCGAAACTCTCAAAGGGCATAATATCGATACTTAAGTGTCGCGCGAACAACCTAAGAAGAATGACACATCACCCAAATCTAAGTGAAAGATTGTTAGGAATGGAGTTTGGGTGATAGTTTAATGGTTTAATCGGTGTATAAGACCCACCGGGTAAAACCTAACATGAAGCAGTGATGTTGATTGGTTTGATTGATCTCGTCGATCGATTAAGGATACCGATTAGATGATTGTGATTAATCTATTTGATAGTGGTTGGATTGGACTAGGATCGATGTATCTTGTTTGCTACATATATAGAAGAAGATATGAAGATATATCTTGTAAGCTAAATACATGTAAGAAAATATGAATATATATCTTGTTGGCTAAATATATGAATGTGGTCAATGATTTGGAGAGAGAGAATATTATAGAATATTCGGTAGGATATTCTCTAGATTACATCCTAATTTAGACTTTATAAATAGTGATATCTGAAGACAATT
This sequence comes from Utricularia reniformis, assembly GCA_009725065.1. NCBI lineage: Eukaryota > Viridiplantae > Streptophyta > Magnoliopsida > Lamiales > Lentibulariaceae > Utricularia > Utricularia reniformis. Next base: position 151,776 of record RWGZ01000410.1, read on the forward strand.
GTAATGAATCAATCAATCAATAGCGTGATATATATATCTTGTAATAGTGAGTTCACGGCAGAGATTTATTGGTAACCTGGTTTTTCATAGTTTTGGGTTTTCATGCTGAATCTTGTGTTTTTAATTTTCTTCATTTACATTTGGTTCTCATCACATTAATTCGATCCGGTCATGGATAAAGAGATTTCTTTCTTCTTCATCGGACGAGGGATTTTTTCCCAACAACTTAATCATTTTTATGTTTCAAATTCCTTAACTCTATATAAATATTGTAATTGACATAAATAATTAAATTGATGAGATAAGGTTTACATTACATAAGAACGTGAAATGATGGAAAGTCTATCTTTATTTAAAGGCGATCTAACTTCACATTTTGTTCCCGACATATACAAGCTTTTTAGTATACTTTTCACACTACATGATTCATCCAAAGTGGAAGAATTAAGCCAAAAGATTTCACTAAATTAATTTGATCATACAATTCTTTCAACCTCTATTCTCGTGCCAATATTTAGTGATTTTGTTGAATTTGTCCTACAATGATTATAGACGTGGGATTAATTAGGTTTATAAAGGGGTGGATTGTCATCTCATATAGCTTGATCAAGTATTTTAAATGTGTGGCTTCGACTCCTCAATCACGCTCGTTCATGCTCCCTCGTCGTAATTTTTACTAGACTCTATAGTTCTAACAGAATTTGATCACAAAAAAATGTACGATTGGCCAAGAGAATAAAACTAGAGATTTTGTAGGTGAAATGATGTTTGATCCAATGTTTTCATACCGGTCTGGAATTACGTACCGGTCAAGATCGGTATGAGCGGTACGATCGGTATACCGGTCGATACCAAATTTTATTTTATTTTATATTTAAAAAAATTAATATTTAATTAATTTTTTAGGATCATACTCGGAAAAACCTGGAAATTAACCCTAATACCCGGTACCGGGCGGTACGAAAAAAAATACCGGTACCGATCGAAATTTGACGTACCGGGTGGTATACCGGCGGTATACCGTTTGGTATAAAAACACTGGTTTGATCATTTGAAATCAACTTTCAATTTTCAAATGATGTACCTTCTAACCTTGGAGGAATAATAGTTAATATTGTAGATCATCTAAATTTTTACATGAAAAAATCATCTTTGAAACTTGTAGTAAGGTTCAGTTCCACGCATGCATGAAGCCCGTGGAAGATGTTGTTTATTTGTTTCTCAATTTATAAAAATTTGGTCTCTCTCATCTCTTTTCTTTTTCATATATTCCAAATGAGGGTTGATTGTCAAAAGTTCATTTTCAAGCGCTCAGATCCTGTTAAGCTTCCAAGCTTTACACCAACCTAGGGTTGTTATTCGATCCGAACTAACCGAACTCGCTGTGTTCATGTTTATTCATATTTTATTCGAACGTAAAAATATGTTCGAACATTGTTCAAATAATTAAGTGAATGTTCATGTTCATTCAAATAGCTTGTTCGAACATTGTTCGTACGATTTGTTCGAATATGCTTGTACTATTTATGCGAGCTTCATAATAAAAATCACATTTTGTTGTTTTACAAACAAAATCACAAAAAATAAATGTACTAAAGAAATAATCAAACAATTATCTTTTATAAAATAAAGAAGAAACTAACTCANTCTTATAGCGTCATTCTCTTCATATAGTTATATAAATATAATTCTCATGCGATATTGTATCACTATTAAATTAATCACAATATTATTTTTTATGCTTCGAGATGTAGATGTACTTTTAAATTCAACTTTTCTACGATAAGATTATTGTTCGTAGAAATTAAATACTTCGAAATTATCCAATTTATGTGGGGGGCAAACGAATCAAGTCGGTTTGCAAACTTTTCAAGCCGAGCCGGTCAATATTGGAGTTCGAGCTCTATTTTTTCGAATATAGACAAACCGGTTTGCGAGACAATTATATAGAGCATGTTTGGAACAACTTTAGATAAATAGCGGTGAGTTGAGATAATTGTACCATTGTTGTGAGATGAGTTGATCGTAATTTAAAAAAACTGTTTTTAAAACAGCGTTACAGTGATTGTGATCTCATAAAATGACTATTTTACCATTACTTTAATTAATTATGTATCATTTATTAATTTATGAAGTTTAAAATAAGCATTTCACAATTGCGTTCGGGTCACCGTTGGGTTAAATGAACTGTGACTCCACCGTAGTTTTCTACGATCACACGAACGTAGTTATTAATGATGTTTGGTTAAAATAGAATTCAACTACGGTTTGCTGACCGCAATGGGGGTGCACTGTACTTCAAAACAACATCATATATATATTATAATGTTTAATTTATATTATAAATATTAAAACATATATTATTTTAAATTAATTTAAATTCAAATTCTAGCCGAACCCTAACATCAATGCAATTGAACCTCGAATCATATTTTATTTTTAATTTTCGGACTCGAACCGATTCTTTTCAATTTCGAGATGTATTTTTAATGACCGAATCTTTTCAATTTTGGATTAGAGGCATAAACGCATCGAAATGACCCGAATCATATTTAAGTGTTCGAAATGACTCTAACTCGAACCAAATTTTTAAAACACTTAAATTCGGGTCATTTCGATGCGTTTATGCCACTAATCCAATTTAGGATGTATTTTTTTTATAAATGTGTTTGGTTTAAAGTATTGTTTTAGATAAATGTTTTAATCATATGTAATCTAACGTTTGGTTCTATACAATGTTTTCATACCGGTCCGGAATTACGTACAGGTCCGGACCGGTATACCGATCGGTACAAAATTTTATTTATTTTATTTTTAATAAAAATTAATTTTTAATTAATTTTTTAGAATCAGACCCAAAAAAACCCTGAAATCGACCCGAATACCCGGTACCGGGCGGTACGAAAAAAAATACCGGTACATAGCGAAATTTGACGTACCGGACGATATACCNAAAATAATAAATTTAATATTAAATTAGAATAAGGAAATTAGTTGGATGTCATCGATTGTAATTTAAATGCATGTCACCAGTCTCACCATCCAACTGTCATGATAGTTTATTTTTTTATTATAAAATTAATTTATAGCATCTTCTTCTGTTATCGACAAAAATATGAATTTATTATATATTTTTTAATTAGCTTATTTTACTATATTTATAAAAAACATGTTTTGGGCAGGGGTTATTTTAATAGTGACAACAGAGTATCTACCCAACATTTTATTGGAGGAACAGTATTTTTGCGTTATATTATAATTATCAATAATTCAATAATTAAGTGGCATTAATTAAGAAGCGTTGTTGGTTGTTTATATACCGACAAATTTTTTTAAATCGAAAGATTATGGCATGCCACCTGCTACAATTCGAGAAAATTAATGTAATAATACACATTTAAAATCAATATTTTTAAAACGCGGTCGAACCGTGTATTTTACGGTCCGATTCAAATTAAATTGTTTTAGTTTTTTTATTTTTGAACTAATACGATAATTTAATATTATTTTATTATGTTTTTTTCAATATATTTTCATTAATTCAATTTTAATATTTATATATATTCGTAATATATAAAATAATTTCAATTATTCTTTATCAGATTTATTATGAATTTGTTTTATTTTTCATATATTGATGAAATTATATCTTATATTTACTTTATGTAGTAACACAATAATTTATTAATCTTATGAAAATTATGATATAATTAAATCTTTTGAAAGTTTTTACGGTTCGAACCACGGTTTGAACATGTTCTTAGTGAACCAGACATTTTCCGGTTCCATAAAAATGATCGGTTTAAAAACATAGTTTAAAATAGTGTAAACGTAATACTTTCAAAGTTTAGAAATTATGTATTTAACATTATATTTCAAAATTGTTCATGAATTACTCAAGTGTAAATTCATTTTTCTCAGTTTTTGTGTGAATTATTTTGAAAATTTATTTATTATTTTCAAAATTTAGAGAGTCATCCATCTTTTTACCGTTAGGTTGTTAGCTTTTAATGGATTTTACGATTTGTTTTGCCCATTAAACCTAGCAAGAATTAGATGCGGAATAAGAAAAGAACGCAACAAATTTTACGTGGAACCCGAGTACCGGAAGAAAACCACGGACCACCTCCTGATCAATCCACTATCACGAAAATAACACAAAGATTACAGTCACAAGAACTATCGAGTTCTTGTGCAACTTAAATCAAAAGCCACAACATAAAGTTTCAAACCAAAACATACTCCTCGTGCTCCCTGCTATTCTCTGATAAACCCTAATAAGATGATGATCCATACTAAGACGGCTAACACCCATTATATAATGGTTGCAAGTGGACTTTAGGGTTAATGCCCACTAATCCTTGTCAACTCCACTCAGTGCACTCTTTTGGTTGATCGACAGTCACACCGAAGCATACTGCTCTCAAGGCTGGAACCTTGTGCCGTCACTTCAATGTCGATCATACTCAGACTGTCGATCGTCCCTTTCCATGAAAAGTGCCGATCGCCCCAACAATCTACTCCTCCAGCCTTAGAGCGCATTGCCGATCACTGATAAGTCTTTCCAATTTGTCCCAGCCCAACCTGTCTAAAATAGAACTGATGCTTCTTCGTATTCACTACCTTAGTGAGCATATCTGCCGGATTTTCCTCAGTATGTATTTTCTTCAACTGCAAAGTCTTCTCAATCAGTGCATCTCTAATCCAGTGGAATTTCACATCCACATGTTTCGTTCTGGAATGAAATGATGGGTTCTTAGTGAGCTCCAGTGCATTCTGACTATCACAATGTATGATCGGTTCCATAGCAAAACCGATCTCTGAGAGCCAACTCTTCAACCACACCATATCATTTCCTGCCTCCGTGATTGCCATATACTATGCTTCTGTGGTCCACAAGGCCACACATTTCTATAACCGAGTACCCCAAGAAATGGTTGCTCCTCCGATTACTGATACAAATCCTGAGGTCGACTTCCTCGACTCAAATTCTCAAGCAAAATCTGCATCACAAAAACACTCCAGTTTCAACTCCTCCCCAGCTTGATATCTTAGACCAATCTCATTGGTCCCCTTCAAATATCTCAAAAGCCACTTGGCTGCTTCCCAATGATCCTTCTCGGGATTCGACAGATATCTACTCAGCACTCCAACAACAAAGGCAATGTCTGGTCTTGTACATACCATCAAATACATCATACTGCCGATCAAATATGCATATGGTACGGTTCACATTTCCTCCTGATCGGCCTTGGTGGTCGGACAAGAACTCTTGCTCAAACGAAATTGAGCACCCATCGGTATATTGACTTCCTTTGCATCCCGCATGTTGAACTTTTTCAGCAATTGTTCAACATATCTCTGCTGATGAACGACAATCTCCCTTGTCGCTCTGTCTCTGACGATCGACATCCCAAGGACCCTGTTGGTCGGCCCCAAGTCTTTCATTTCAAATGCTTTTGATAACTGGGCTTTCAAATCTTTGATCAATCTCATATCCTGACTGATCAACAATATGTCATCAACATAGATAAGTAACAGAATAAATGTGTTGTTGTCGAAGGTCTTCCGGTACATGCAGTGATCTTGGTGCCTGTTTGAGACTATATAGACTCCTCCTAAGTCTACACACCTTACCCTCGTCTCCTTTCTTCACAAACCCCTCGGGTTGCTCCATATACAGCTCCTCATCAACATCTCCATGCAAGAAAGCTGTCTTTACATCCATCTATTCGACTTCCAAGTCGAACTGTGCAGCTAGCGCCAGAGCCGCTCTGATCAACACAAGCTTCACAACCGGACTAAACACTTCATCAAAATCAATTCCTTTCTTCTTATTAAAACCCTTCACCACTAATCTTGCTTTATACCAAACGCTCCCATCAGGTTCAAATTTCTGCTTGAAAACCCACTTGTTCGACAGCGGCCTACTCCCGACTGGTGCTTTCACCAATTCATAGGTCTGATTCTTTTCAAGCGAGGCGAGCTCCTCCTGCATCGCCTATTTCCATCGGTCACTGTCCCTCATACTCAAGGCCTCATTGTATGTCTCAGGTTCTCCATGTTCCGAGACAAATACATAATCACTTGCTCGATATCTGTAAGAAGGATGTCTAGCTCTCATACTCCTTCTTACTTCATCCATCGGCACTTCAGGCTCATGTTCAGGAGCTGCGGTAGGTGCTTCAGCATCAACACCATCGTCATTTGCATTGTCGATCGGCGGTGTCAACTCGTCATCATTAGTGTCGATCGGCAATGCCGATCGGTCTTCCTCAGTGTCGATCGACAATGTCGACCGGGGTTCTTCAGTGTTCACAGAGTCCGTCCCCTTGGACCCAGAAGTCACATCGATGATATCTTCATCTTCGAAAAATACCACATCCCTCGACCTTATGACTTTCTTCTCGGTCGGATTCCAGAGCTTGTAATTCATTTTCACCATATCCCAGAAATACTTCGGTCTGGGAATGTGAGTCCAATTTCTTCCTTTGTTCATTCGGAACCAATATTTTGACCTTGCACCCGAACACTCTCAAGTGATTATACTTTGGTTTTCTCTGGAATCAAAGTTCATTAGGAGTCTTAAAATCAATAGATGCCGAAGGGGATATGTTTCTCAGATAATAGGCGGTCGACAGTGCTTCTCCCCAAAATCTATTGGCAACTTTGCAGTAACGAGCATGCATCTCGCCTTATCGAGCAGTGTTCGGTTTAGCCGTTCAGTTATCCCATTGTGTTGCGGTGTTCCTGGCTCTGTCCTTTCATGTCTGATCTCATTCTCCTTGCAATACAAATCAAACGCCGATGAGGTATACTCACCTTCATTATCACTCCTTAAGCAGATCAACTTCTTCCAGTCTCTCTTTCAACCATGTGCTGGAATTCTTTGAACCTGATGAACGCCTCATCCTTGGTTCTAATCGGATACACCCAGGCTTTCCTTGTGGCATCATCCACAAATGATAAGAAATATTTCTTGTCACTGAATGTCTCCACATCCATCTCCCCACACACATCGATGTAGACCAGTGCAAGAGGCTGTGATTTTCTGGTCGACCTAACTTGGAATGCAACTCTGTGTTGCTTCCCTTCAAAGCAGTCTTCACATCGGCTCAGCATAGAGTTCCCGTTCGATAGAAGTCCATCCTTCGTCAAATATTTAAGCCCTTCGGCTCCCAGGTTGGCCAGTCTCTTGTGCCAAGTATCCAAAGAAACATCAGACTCAGTTGTGGCGACCGACTTCACCACGGTCGACACTGTGTCGATCGGCTTCATAACGGTCGACACCCAAGTTCTGTACAGGATCCGTTGCAGCACTCCGCTGGCAACCACCATTGACCTTTCTTCAACTTCCACGAGCCATTCCCGCACACACTTGTATACCCTTCAAGTTCAAAAACATTCCCGGAAAGCAAATTTAGTCGTAATGTGGGAATGTGTCTTACTTGGTTTAACATGAGCTTTATCCCCATGTTGGTCGTCACTTCTATGCATCCGATGCCCACAATCGACGAAGCACTAGAGTTTCCCATCTTCACCATCCCAAAATCTCCAGCAGTGTAACACTTGAAACTACTGCGGTTAAGTGTTGCATGGTAAGAGGCAGCTGAGTCAAAGACCCACTCCTCTGATCCCCTGCGACAAGTTCATCTCCTCCAGAGATAGGACAATCAACTCGTCACCCTGCGAGCCAACCATGTTGGCCTCCTCAGCCTCCTTCTTGCCCTTCTTCTTGTGCACTTCCTGATACCTCTTATAATGGACACAATCTTTCTTCAAATGTCCGACGACCCCACACTAAAAACATGTTCTTCCTTTTCCACCTGAAGGATTTCCCCCATTCTGCTTGTCACCTCCACATGACTTGCTTCTCATTTGTTTTGATGATCGGTTGGACCCACGTCCCTGTCGATCAGTAGCAGCGGCCAGAGTACCCCGACCGTCTTTACTTGTTTCTTTTCTCCTTTCTTCTTCATTCAGAAAACTCTCGACAACTCCTGACAACGACAATACTGGTGTAGAATTACTCAGTGTCACCACCAGTGTCTCCCATGTATCAGGCAGTGTCCCAAGAACTAGTAGCGCATGCAACTCATCGTCAAGTTTCAGATTGGTCCGAGTCAATTTGTTCACCAAATCCTGAAACTTATTCAGGTGCTCCTCCATCAGACTCTCATCGACATATATGAGATTTACCAGCTTCTTGATTGTGTCAACCTTGTTCTGTACATTCTTTCTCTCACAGATATTCTGAAGTTTATCCCACATGGCCTTCGGCTCAGTCAACTCTCCAATATGATGAAACAATGACAAGTCGACCCACGACCTGATATACGCCAGCGTCTTCTTATTCATCGATTTTCATTTCTGCGGTTTTGTTCCCTCTTGTTTTGCCAGGTCGAATGTCGCCCACAAATCCTTACAGGACAACAAGTCCTCCATCTTCACCTTCAAGATGGAATAATTTGACGACGTGAGTTTAATCATCGGTACACTGGAATCCTCCATTTTTTTCAGTCTTCGAAATCTGAATTACTGAGCAAAAAATCCTTATGCTAAACCTGTAACCAGATAACCAAGAGCTCCGATACCACTTGTTAGTTTTTAATGGATTTTACGATTCGTTTTGCCGATTAAACTTAGCAAGAACTAGATGCGGAATAAGAAAAGAAAGCAACAAATTTTACGTGGAACCCGAGTACCGGGAGAAAACCACGGACCACCTCCTGGTCAATCCACTATCACGAAAATAACACAAAGATTACAGTCACAAGAACTATCGAGTTCTTGTGCAACTTAAATCAAAAGCCACAACAGAAAGTTCCAAACCAGAACTTACTCCTCGTGCTCCCTACTATTATCTGATAAACTCTAATAAGATGATGATCCATATTAAGGCGGCTAACATCCATTATATAATGGTTGCAAGTGGGTTTTAGGGTTAAGACCCACTAATCCTTGTCGACTCCACTTAGTGCACTCCTTCGGTTGATCGACAGTCACACCGAAGCATGCTGCTCTCAAGGCTGGAACCTGGTGCCGATCGTCACTTCAATGTCGATCATACTCAGACTGTCGATCGTCCCTTTCCATGAAAAGTGCCGATCGCCCCAACATAGGTATCAAATAAAAGCTATAAATGTATTTATAAAACACTAACGGATGTTATGATCAAATATTAATAGTTTTTCTGGATCAACCATGCATATTAACTTAAAAGGTAAATAACACATATTATATCTACTTAAAGAATTTGCATATAATTTACAAATTTTAGGAATACCGTTTTAATTCTTTTACAGTTTGAGATACTGATAAACAAGAGTCTAATTCAATATTTTCATACCGGTATGGAATCACGTACCGATCCGGACCGGTATGAGCGGTACAACCGATATACCTACCGGTATCAAATTTTATTTTATTTTTTTAAAAAATAATATTTAATTAGTTTTTTAGGGCTAGACCCAGAAATCGACTCTAATACTCGATATCGGGCGGTACAAAAAAAATACATGTACCAAGCGAAATTTGACGTAACATCCGATATGAAAACATTGGTATAATCTATCCGTGGAAAAGAATTAAAGAGAAAAACTATAATTTATGTTTATTTCCAATCCACCAAGTAGAAATTAATTAGATACATAAAGACAATAATATATTTCTAATAATATTTACAAATGATTCAAATCATGCATGTGTAATATCATGTTAAAACACTTATTAATTTACTTTTGAACCTCATATCATTGTAATCACATGGTTAACTTTAGAATTGTATTAAATGTCATATTTTAAAACCCGTACAAGTTGGTATAGCCAAAGTGTATACCACACTATTATATAAGATATGTATAGAATATGGTATTATATGTACTTTAATAATAAAATATAATATTTTTTAATTTATTCTCAATTTAAATTGTTGTACTTTAAAAAAATAAGATTATTTTTTTGTTTACTTCATATTTTTTTCCTAAATTTGACAACTTAGATCTAACCGACCAATTTGAAACCATAACATGCGGTATTTTGTTTAGATATCGAACAACACCAATACGATTGAAATTTTCGATATAAGGGACTGGTATATTACATAATACCAACATTTTTAAATTTTCAATATAAATTAGTGTTATGGTCCCTTTTTAGGGGTACCAACAGTCGTCTGGTTCGTTTAGCAAACGAACTCGGCTCTGATTTGTTTTAGATGTGGAAGATGATTAAAAGCTGGAAATAAGTAAATGCACAGCGATATATAGTGGAAACCCCAGGAATTGGGGTGAAAACCACTCGGCTAAGAGCAGATTATGCTCTTAGCCTGTTCACTAATCGAATAATTCATAGTTAATACAACAGAGGCTAAAAGAAAATGACAATAAAAAGAAAGCGATAAGAACTCCGGCAGGGTAACAGCCTGTTCTTACGCGTCCAAAAGGTCCTGCTATTTCCGTCGTCTTGCCCTGTATTTATAGAGTTCATAGGGTGTGTTAATCACGCTCTGTAACCACCTCTGACAGGTTTGTTAGAGGTTGTTATCGCGGGATGTAAAACGAGATTGGGACCGAGGCGTGGTCTGCGTGATCGGGCCCGAAGCGTGGTAAACGTGGGAAGGCTCGAAGGGTAGAAAACGTGAGTTGTAACCGTTCTGTAACCGTTCGGACCGAACCCAGGAGCCAGCTGGCAGAAAACACTTTATTTCGTTAAGGTTATCTTCGGTCCTCTCGCCGAACATCGGGCCGTTATTTCTTACTTGTGTAAATGGGCTGTAGGAGTTCGTTCTCACTATTTGAATCGGCCCAACGGTTGCTGGGCCTCACCCATCACAAGGTACCCGATCCTAAAGTTCTCATCACTAGCCCCTCGGGCTTGATTGCCAATCGCAGAGGTGATACAATGCCGATCACATGATGTTTGCACATTCATGAGAACGAGGGACCGTACCTGTAGATAGTGAGAGTCCAGGGGACCGATCTTTGCCTTAGTGTATGAGCCAATTACATTTGAAACTCAATAACGTATATTTAAGTTATATTTTTATCTTTGTTATTCTTTAAATATTAATATCTCGGCCCACGCCTCTTCATATTCGACAGTTCAAGAGGTGTGATGAGTGCGCCCCGTACAGTCGCTGTTTTGGGCAGTATTACGTGGCGGCTCACCATTGGCTGTGAGATTAATATTAAAATCGGGATTCTGGCCACTGTTTCTCCTCATCGTCATTATCGCGAAGGAGAAATTGCAGCAAGTTCTTTGTGCCCTGAAACGATTTTTGATCCAAACCTTTTTCAATCCGTTTTTTCTAAGGTATACACTTATGGCTCTCCACAAAATGCGTTACCCTTTTATGTCTGAGTTGGACATTGAGGAATTTAGGTCTAGGTTTTCAATTCCGGCACATTACTCCATCTGGAAGGGACGGGAAGATATTCCATGTTTCGTTCCGGCGGAGATGAATGTGCCGGCATCGGCCATTCCGGTCAGTTATGCCTCTTTAAAGTGCGGTCTTCGTTTTCCGCTAGATCCCTTTGTAGCGGCCCTGCTTAAGGAGATTCACTGCCCTACTTTTGCGTTGTTCCCGGACAGTTATGTGTATATAGTAGCGTTTATTTTTTATTGTTACCAACAGAATCGAGCCCCGACCCTAAAACACTTCTTTAATCTGTTCTTGGTAGGGTCCCGAAAAGGGAAGGGTCTGTTGGGTTGCCGCAAGTTATACTATATAGCGGTGCGCACCAAAGAGTGCGCAATTGTAGATAAAGAGGAATCTCTTCATGCGTGGGAGACCTGTTACGTGTGGATAACAGTCCCCAAAGAGGATCTGTTGAAAGTATGGCCGCTCCTCACCCACCCACGCATAGGTCAGTTGGACCGAAGTAGGTTCAACCCCTTCCGCACGGACACCGCAAACACGCTTGCGATGTTCCTCCCTCCCGAAGCATGCCTTAGGCGAATAGATCTGCTTCGAGAGAAAAGATTGATAGAAATAGGTGTTGTGGGTAGGACCGGAGCCCTAGCCCCGAAGGGGCTTTTTTCTAGTTCAGATCCATCAGAAGGGTCAGGTATGATATAGTGTTTATATTTTAATCTTTCTTGATCCTTATGTATTTGTTTTGCAGATTCAACTGAGACAATGCCGAGCTCTCGCTTTAAACGCATGGCAGCTGCTTCGGTCCGTCCTTCTGAGGGACAAAGGGAAGCATCGGGCAGCGCTGAAGAAAGTGAATCAGCAATGGGGGGTACGCTGGTCCCTTCGGGGTCCGGGGACCCCCCGATCCAAACAACCGGCGCGGTCACGCTGACCCTTCGTTGCACAGGGCAGTCTTCATCTGGGGACGGGCCTGCGTTTCGGGTATTTGGAGTGGTAGAGGAGGTGATAAATGCTCAGATTCGTTCTTTGAGCTTATCCAGCCTCTATCAAATCGGTAATGTCTCCTTCATTAGTGCTAAAACTATTGCTTTGTTGCTGTAGGGAGCCGTTCCCGTGGAGAAGGTTCTCCCCGGTCCTTAGCTCAAGGTGAACGTCTCCCTGCCGTTGGTCCCTTGGGAAAAGAGAAAAGGGCGACCGAAGCGGAAGCCCCGCAGGAGCTGAAAAGGCTGAGAAAGAGGGACGGCGCTCCGGTCCTCACTAAGGGGATAGTTTTGAAGGAGTCTGGATCGGGCCCGAAGACCAACTCCGACTGGGGAGTTGCTCTGGGCCTGCTGGACAGGTTCAGCAAGGGGAGGAAACTAACCTCCTGGAGGACTGCTTTCCTAAAGGACTTCCGCCTTTATGGAGAGCAGAACCCAGAGAACGTCCAAGCAGACGTGACTGGGGAAGAAATCATGGAAGACTTCCTCGACCTCACTACTAAGGTAATTTTCACTTGACATGAAGGCCCGAACTTTTACTTAAGAATATATGTCTTATGCAGATGTTGAGGAAAGCTTTCACAACTGCTATCACCGTGGAGAAGAACCAGGGTGGTAGCGTTGTTTCCCAACAAGTCTAAGATCAACTTGACCTTGCAAAAAGGTAAGTTGAAATAAAACATACTGAGTTGGTCACGGTACGGGAGGACCGTGACCGACTTGACAATGAGTTGCTAAGAGCCGGGACGGAGGTCTCACTCTTAGCTGATAAGGTCTCTGAGCTGGAGAAGACGGGACAAACAGCTCAGGGACGTATTGCCGACCTGGAGGCCAAGCTGCGGGCCAAAGAGGCAGAAATCAACGAAGTCCAAGGACGGGCCCAGGAGAAGAGGAATAAGCTGAATGAGCTTCTCCTTCAGGCCCAGAAAGAGAAGATGACCTTGGAGGAAGAGTTGACAAGGGCCCACACTTCGGCCGAAGGTTCGGTTCGGGAAGCGGTTCTGGGGTTCGCTCAGTCCCCTTTGTTATTCGCTTTAGCGGATAACATACACGGGGTTTATACTGCAAAGTATCTAGATAACATGCGAGAGAAAGTTATCCAGACGTTCAGGCTTTCCCCTTCGGACGAGCGATGGAAGATGATCGAGCCACTTGAAAGAGATGGCAAGTTTTATGTTATTCCGACATTGGAAGAACCTGTTCTAGAAGAAGACCCTTTCTTCTATCTCTTTGAAGAGATGGAGAAAGCGGTCAACCAGAAGGTGGCCGATCAAGAAGAAGAAATGAAGCGGCTCGCGGCTCGGACCGAACCCCAGGAGCCCGAAGTGGAAGATAAAGAGGAATGGCAGATTAGTTAGATCCAGTCATTACTTTGTATCTGCCTTACTCTTTATTCAATATAAAACTTTTTCCTTCTTCAGCTTTGATTATTTTAATCACCAGAACGAAGTGACAAAACTAACTTCTAAATAAACTAATAAGTTTTACTTTAACGAAATTGTTTTAATCACTAAGTATAAGATCGGGGACACTCACAGGTAGTTAACCATCGGTCCCAGACATTGTGTTTGGTTTATTCATATCAATTCTGATTGGATCAGTCGTTTTACATTGTGTATGGGTCATTCTTATTCCGTCATTGGAGTCAATACTCGATTGGATAGGCGTAGTCTGCGTTTAGTATGAGTCTTTACAAGCTTCGGCCGAACCTTGGTTCTAATAAAGTCCCTTAGGTTTCGTTGGCCAAGCTTTGCTCATGATACGTCTTAAGTTAGGACCGATCTTATGTTTCGATATGCTGACTGCCATTCCCTTTATCGCAGCAGATGTCATAGGTACAAAGGGTCATTCCTAAAGACTGAATGCCGTTGAAGGGAATGTCTTAGTTCGTAATGAGTTCTGGGATAATGACAACTCATCCATGGGGCTGGACAAGTGCAGGAGCATCTGACTCGTCAGAACGGTCACTACAACTTGGGAGTCTTGCGGACAAGAAGCTTCGATCACCAGTCCAGATTCGTCCTACTCCACCGAACTTCAAGATCGGTCCATCATTCCATTAGAAATAGTTTGTATTTGTACTTACTTGTTTCTACTTACCTTTAAGAGAATGTATTTCATCGAGTCAAACATATTAATCGAAGATTCACAAGAAATATCGCCTTAAATTCATGACATTCCAAGTTCGGGGGACCTCTATACCATCCAACGTTTCAAGTTTATACGCACATGATTCCAATTTCTTTGATACTCGATACGGTCCTTCCCAATTTCTGTCCAGTTTTCCAACATTCCTCTGCACCTTAATACTTCTGAGGACGAGATCGCCTTCAAAGAATTCCCTTGGGAGGACTCGTTTGTTATGGGTCTGTTCCATAGTTCGCTGATAAGCACGCATCCGTGCATAGATTGTATCTCTCTTTTCTTCGATCATCTCGAGGTCCAATAACCTCCTTTCACAATTCATATGCTCATCGTATTGAGATATCCGAGGTGATTGGATGGCCACCTCCACCGGGCTAACAGCTTCGGTCCCATACACCAATGAGAAAGGTGATTCCTGGGTTGTTGAGCGAGGTGTAGTTCGGTATGCCCATATGACCTCATAGATGTGTTCGGGCCATTTACCCCCAAAGTCTTCTAACTTGGTTTTCAATCCCTTCAGGATAACCTTGTTAGATACTTCCGTAAGTCCATTGGTCTGAGGATGGGCTACTGATGAGAAATGCTGAACTATGCCCAACTTGGTGCATAAATCCCGTATGCCTTTTCCACGGAACTGAGTCCCATTGTCAGATATGAGCGCTCGGGGAACCCCGAAGCGACTCACAATATTCCGCCATATAAAGTGTCTGACCACTTTTTCTGAGATAATGGCTACGGCTTCTGCTTCGATCCACTTCGAATAATATTCCACCGCTACGATACAAAATTTTCTTTGCCCTATGGACNTCTGTGGACACGGCGATTCCCGATGATCCCAGTAATGGTAAGGGGATCGTCACATGGATCCATGATCCCTTCCCGATCAGCCGGGGTGAAAGTGATGTCCTCTCTAAAGAAGGAGGATCGCTCTATGGGATCATATTTTACCAGCGCCACAGACTCGGAGCTCTCAGCAGAGTCTCCGCGCGCAGTTCTCTTTCGGTCCCGAACCGATTCATTTATTCTCAATCCTCCGGAGATAACATAAATATCTCCGACCACTTCTCTGGGTGCCGCCTCATTTCGAGGAGGTTGGGCACCAGTTTCCGCAGGGGGGGGAGCAGCTTGCTCCTGTCTCCCACCCTCATTCTGCGGGTCTCTACCGCCACGGCCCCGCCATCTTCTTCTTCGGCCCTGACCACGGTTCTCACGACCGTGTTGGCCTCTTTCTTGCTCTGGCGGAGGTAACCTTCTGTCCTCCGTCCGATCGTTGTAGTTTCGGGGTTGTCCTTGATTATCTCTTCCCCGCGGCCTGTGACGATCGTCACCTTGGTGGCCCCTTCGGGGGATTCCGCTCGCTTGCCCTTCTGACCATTCCGGTCGGGCTTTTCTTTACTCATTGCCTCTATTGTCTCTTTCAACAGTGGGCACTTCAAGGTCGGGTGATCGCGATTATGATGAAGCTCGCACTACACCCGATTGTCCTCCTGCTTCGGGGGGACGTCTTTTTCGCTCACAGCCGCTACTTCTCGCGACTGTTTCTTAGGGTAGGAAACCCTATGATCACATGCGGGCTCAGAATTCCCGCTAGGCTTCCGATAACAAAGCCCCAGCGCTTCATCCACCTTAATATACTTGTTGATTTTCTGAAGAAGTTTTCCCAAAGTGGATGGTGGGCTCTTCACCAAGCTGGCCGAAAGGCCGCACGGTTCTAGGACCTGCTGTAGAATATCGATTTTATCTCGGAGCTCGAGCTTGATGCCCCGGGCGGTCCTATTGAATTTTTCCATGAAGGACCGAAGGCTCATCTTTGTCGGGATATACTTTAGCTGATATAGTTCCTGCCTGGTTTGGGGCGGTCCTACATTTGGAGCAAATTGCTCTGAGAAAGCCAAAATAAATCTTCCATACGATTGTATGGATCGGGCCGGCAAATTTTTAAACCACGTTCGGGCATCGTCTTGCAATCCTGCCGCGAAGATACGGCACTTTAACGAATCCGAGACCCGAACCGTTCCCATGCGCAATTCGAAATCGGCAACGTGATCGATCGGATCACCATCACCACGAAATGTCGGCAACCCCTCGGGGTTGCGATAATGCCGATCTGGGACTGCTGCCCAGATCTCCTCAGAAAAGGGGAGCATCAAATCTCGCAAGGCGGCTGATACGCCTTCAGATTGATGAGACGATGCCTGGACCGCATGCAAATTATGCCACCAGTCATCATCTTTACTTCTTCTGATAGGGGCCTCCATAGCCCTGTTAAATAAACAAGGATTGCGTCCCAGATTAGGTTCGCAATCCCTCAGCACACGCATGCTCTCCAACTCCCTGATTAGCTCATCAATTCGTCGCTGCATTTGCTCCTGGTCATTTCCAGGAGCTGGAGTTAGAGCTCTAGCTGGGGGAGGAGGTGTAGACCGATATCTAGGCCTCCCCATTGTCACTCCACGCCTGCTGATTTCTTCTTCATCAGTACTGCGCTCGTTAGGATCACTCTCGTATCCTCTGCTTTTGGGAACATGGCTTGATACAGCCGGTGGTTCTGTTATACTTTTCTCCTACGTAATTTCCAGTACCACCTTCCTGACGGCAGCTTCCAGATCCTGTAAAGTGAATGTTGGTGCTGGAAGACTATCGGAAAGCACGTCACTATTATTTGTCGGAGTTCCAGTCGTCATGCCTTTGATTATCGTATCCCTGGTAGAAAACTCAAATGGGATTAGAGAATCGTCCCCACAGACGGCGCCAAACTGTTATGGTCCCCTTTTTTTGGGGTACCAACAGTCGTCCGGTTCGTTTAGCAAACGAATTCGGTTCTGATTTGTTTTAGATGTGGAAGACGATTAAAAGCTTGAAATAAGTAAATGCACAGCGATATATAGTGGAAACCCCAGGAATTCGGGTGAAAACCACTCGGCTAAGAGCAGATTATGCTCTTAGCCTGTTCACTAATCGAATAATTCATAGTCAATACAGCAGAGGCTAAAAGAAAATTACAATGAAAAGAAAGCGATAAGAACTCCGGCAGGGTAACGGCCTGTTCTTACGCTTTCAAAAGGTCATGCTATTTCCGTCGTCTTGCCCTGTACTTATAGAGTTCATAGCGTGTGTTAATCACGCTCTGTAACCGCCTCTGACAGGTTTGTTAGAGGTTGTTATCGCGGGATGTAAAACGAGGTTGGGACCGAGGCGTGGTCTGCGTGGGAAGGCCCGAAGCGTAGAAAACGTGAGTTGTAACCGTTCTGTAACCGTTCGGACCGAATCTAGGAGCCAGCTGGCAGAAAACGCTTTATTTCGTTAAGGTTATCTTCGGTCCTCTCGCCGAACATCAGCCGCTCTTTCTTACTTGTGTAAATAGGCTGTAGGAGTTCGTTCTCACTATTTGAATCGGCCCAACGATTGCTGGACCTCACCCATCACAAAGTACCCGATCCTAAAGTTCTCATCAATTAGTATTTTAATTTATTTAGTAATTCTATTTAATTTTGTGAAGACACGTATAAGAGGTCAAAGACAAATCTTATCCACACGTGTTTAATCATTAATCTCTCTCTAATGTTACTTTGAATTTATATTCAAATATTTATTTGAATATTCTATTCGTTCGAATAACTTGTGTGAACGATAAGTTCGAATTCAATATATTATTATTGATTTTTAGATTAAAAATTGAAAAAATAAAAGAATATAATTTTATATTTATAAGAAAATAAGAGAAAATATTATAATATATATTTCCAATAAAAAAAGTAAAATATGATAGATGGTAGTTTTTATATTCTAATATTTAAATATATTTATATTAAATAAAAATAAAATAATATATTTATTCAAAAATGTTAAGATTTGTTCAAATTAAAAGGAACATTAATTTGAATAGCATAAGAGTATGCGCTACGATATAGGACTCATAAATGACTACTCTTATAATTATTTGATTCATATTACAAGTAAGCACGAATATTGAATATAAAACATGAGATAATAACTTAATATATTATTAGAATCTTTTTAATGGAAAATTAATTTAATAGAAGATCAACATAGATACACATAACAAAAACAAGTATTTGGTTCCCAAAATTTGGTAATTTTAATAAATTTTATCTATCAAATTCAAATTATCATCTATAGTTCACATACTTTAATAATTTAGGCAAACGATCTCGAGTGTTTCAAAAATTTGACAAATTCGATTCTCGTGTATCAAAACTAGTCAACAGAATTTAAAAAATCAATTTTACCACACATATTAAACTTTGAATATTAGGTTTTGCAGACTAATTTTGCCAAAAAACAAAATTATTGACTAGTTTTACGGGCCCAACCCGTACAAATGTGTCTACCTATAAAAAATAAGTGTAAGTGTTGAACCGCAAAAATTAACCCGTCAATCCATACGGATCGACTCATACGGATCAACAAGTTGATATGTTATAATATATATTATATCTACCCGTTGCTGGGTTGGAAAAAATTTCTAACCCGTTAATGGATCAATAATCATACAAACTTCGGTGGTCTTAAATACCATCCACCACATTCTCAACAAATGTCATATACTTGTTTATGTAATAATAGAAAAATAGTTAAGCTAAATTAGTTATTTCGACAAATTAAGCTAAATACTTATAATTATAGTACCAAACAAACTAATTATTTAGGTACATATCATAATCGACATGACATTTATGTGATTAGCAAATATATGTGATTAATAACATGGACTTAATATATATAAGATGAACTAATTACTCATTCAATATATTCTCAACGTAATCAAAGCTACGTACCTTAATCAACCCGTAGAGGCAAAATTACGATTACACGAAAGAGTTCGATCATTGAGTGTAGTACGATAATCAACTTGTATATCTACATCCGTTTTTCGCAATGATTCTAGAAGACGAATAAGCAAGGAGAAAAATAAGGTTCATTCGAAAAATATGGCATGAAAATGTTGCAGTTTATACCTTTCCAAACAAGAATTGCTTCTTCTCTTATAGGAAAACCAATTAAGATTTGGATCGCTTCAAATGATATGCTTTCTGGATATGTTTTCATCTCCTGGAATACCCTAAAGATAGATTTACCATTCTCGAATTGAATATGCTCGTTAGGATTACTCGTTTCGCACTTAGCATGATGCTCGAACTCAAAAGCATCAACGGTCTGTAAAACAATGTAAATAATAAAAAGACAAAATTATGATATTGACCCTCGATATTTAATATAACGTAAAGACAATGTCTTCAAAGTTTATAAATTGTATGCAAAATCTCCGAAGTTTCAAAATCGTTCAAGAATAACCATCGAGTAAGTGGTTTTGACAACTTATGTGTTATTTTTAAAATTTTCAAAGTTTGGAGATATAGTCATTTCATCTTTTCAATATTAAGTAATCAAATACAAAGTATAGATGCATTTAAAATATTAACAAACGTTAGAATAAAATATAAATGATTTTGGAACTTCGGGACCAACATACAATTCTTAAACTTTAAGGGCAGGTTTACAGCTTAAACAAATTGGGGGTCAAAGACACTTATTATATCAACTTTGTGGGCTTTACATGCAATTTACAAATTTGTTGGACATCGTCTTTACACTATTTTAAAGTTCGAGGGCTACTGAAAAACACTACACTAATAAAAAAACATATAAAGAATGAATGCAGGAGATAATAAAGAAAGATTACACTTGCCTTGATGTATTTACAAGATTGACAGCCACATAGATAGCCATTGCCTTTAATTATTCCAGGAACCTTCATGTAACAAGTAAGAAAAGGTCAAGATAGGCAACAAGTTGTGCAAAAACACCATAATTAACAAGAAGGGAGCTCGAGAACTACCTTCCCGGAGACAAAAACGTAGTTTAAAGTAACAAGTTGTGCAAAAAACACCATAATTAACAAGAAGAGAGCTCGAGAACTACCTTCCCGGAGACAGAAACGTAGTTTAAAGCAACAAGTTGTGCAAAAACACCATAATTAACAAGAAGAGAGCTCGAGAACTACCTTCCCGGAGACAGAAACGTAGTTTAAAGCAACAAGTTGTACAAAAACACCATAATTAACAAGAAGAGAGCTCGAGAACTACCTTCCCGGAGACAGAAACATAGTTTAAAGCAACAAGTTGTGCAAAAACACCATAATTAACAAGAAGAGAGCTCGAGAACTACCTTCCCGGAGACAGAAACGTAGTTTAAAGCAACAAGTTGTGCAAAAACAGCATAATTAACAAGAAGAGAGCTCGAGAACTACCTTCCCGGTGACAGAAACGTAGTTTACGGGCACACCGTCGAGCAAACCTGTGCCTGTTAAACTCATGAAACTGTTTAGTCCACATTTTGATTTCTTCTTTGGAGATGATTCTTTCATATCTTTCTGAAGTATATTTGAATTTAAACAGGAAGGCAATTCATAGAGCAAGCTGTAGCTACATTCTGGTCTGTTAAGAGCTTCCATTACATCTGCATAGATAACAGAATACATTCTCGAGCCCCGTTTCTTAGAAGTAGTTTTCGATATACCATTTTTGCTACATTTTTCAATACTTTGGTCTCTAATCTTGTCCAAATCCTCCTGTTTGGAACAACTTGTTATCTGTATCTTTGACACAGATGTGAAATTTTCACTATCATTGATCCGAATGCCATTTCGATCAGGCGTATCCCGATGATTAAACTCCTTGAAAGAGTTTTCATCAGCTTGAGAAAATAATACATTCTTGGCTGAATCATTATCAAACTTTTCTTCATACATCACATTCATTTTCCAACACTAATGGAAAATGAATAAAAGCACAAGTTTAAGGCCAATCACAGTTGACAAATCGACAACAAAGATACTGCTTTCTTCTGTAAATGTGGGAAATCAAGTCATCTGCTGCATAAATCAAGTTTACTCAGCAGCAACCAAATCTAGGGCATGCAATAATACACAGTAAACTGGAAACAAACGGAAATCGTTCAACAGTGGAAAAAATCATAATCAGTTTCATAAACCATGGAATTCATCCATTGAAGCTTTGAAAATACGCTAAAACAACTCCAATTTCTGAATCCAATCATAAATTAACAAAATTCCCAACGAAAAAATGCCGTAAACTAGGTACAAAATAAAACGGAAGAAAAACCAACCTCAGGCCACGACGGTAGCGAACGAGCGATCAACATTCAACAGTAGGAATTGCAGAACGCGATCACCGGTGATGATTTAACGAGGTTTTAGAGTACATTTCCCCAGTTTCTTAATTCGATGGAAAGCAAACACCCTGACCTGATCGGGGTTTCTTAAAAAATAGAGTTCTTTTTAAATATCATTTTCAAATCTACACTTCTTTTAAAACTCATTTCAAAATTATATTTCTCAATTTTTTAATTATAAAAAATTCATATTTATAATAAATCAAAGTGGAGTCTCTTGAATTATAACAAATTCACATTAGACTTTGTTATTACTTTTTTGCAACTCTTGACCTATAAATGTATCATGAAAACCATATGGAACTCTCGATGAAATTTTAACGACAGCTTATCCTTGGTCACCGCAATCACAATCATGTTTTCATATTGATCGAAACTGTAAAACAGGGTGGCACTGATATTTTTATCGGTACCGCCCAATACTGGGTTTTCGTGTTGAAACCCAAGTTTTTTCTAGCTCGACTCGAAAAAACAAATTTTATTTTTAAAAAATAAATTAGTACCGTACGGCATACCGACCGTACCGGTCGAAATTGGAATGAAATTCCGAAATAATATGAAAACATTGGTTCACAATTTCCAGTTTAGATTTCTCAGTTTTTTCTTCGTGAATGTATGCAAGAAAGTAGATGGGTACAAAAAAAACCCAGGTTCTGATAAAAAAATTTGGTACCGAACTGTACCCATTAAAATACCAGTATCGTCCGATTTGTACCGTAATGACCGTTGGGATAACATTGTTGTGAACACGGTGATCATGAACATTTCGTCGTTAAACTTCAATCGAGAGTTGCAAAAAACGCAATGACCAAGTCTAATGTGAATTTGTTATAATTAAAAAGAGTATTTAAAATTCCCTAAACCCTAAACCCTATATTTGAAAATAGTATTTAAAAATAATTCTATTTTTGCAAAACTCCCCTTATCTTTCCCCCTTTGGATACATGTTTGGACCTTCCAGCCAAGGCCCATATCTCTATATGCCATCGTTAGGTGGAGGTAGATTTAGATTCCTAGACATGATAAAAGTAGATGAATTAAGTTTTCGATATGTTTAAAATATAAAAAATATATATATTTGTTTTTTATTATAAATAATAAAATATTACAATATATATAATGAAAACATTAATAAGGATAATCAAATTTTAAATTAAAACTTATTGATATAATAAATAAAAGTATAGAAATCTCATAAATTAAAAATTGAAAATGATATCATGTGTTGAAATTGAATAGTATAGAACTCTTTATTTTAGATAATTACAAAATCTAATTTTTTAAAGCATGCAAATCTATTAGAAATGAAATAACTTAATGTGCTAAGAATTTTCTATTTTTAAATATTTTTAAATAATAATTAGGTTTACATAAACAAATGATAAGAATTATGTTGTTGATTTTTACAGATTCAAAGTTTAAGATTAAATAAAAATTAAATACAAGATAATGTAAAATATATGATATTCAAGAAATGCTTTGAAAGTAATTATAAAAATTAGTTTCCATATATATAAAATTTGGTTATTTCGTCCATTTATTAATGTTTAAAGGTTGGTTATTATTTTAATGTGATTAGCGTTCTGATAACGCTAACTCGTTTTATATAGAACGTTACAACGTTCTCACAATGCTACTCTATTTGTTTTTCAAATTTTAGTTGTTTAAGAGAAGTGCATTTAACATATTGATATTTAAAATAAAGTCATTATTTAATTCACTAATTTTCATTAATAAAAATAAAAATATATTTAATATTGATTATATGTGTTATTTAAAATATATAATTATATATATCTCATTGGTGACGCTGCGTCCACAAGTGAACGAATGTGGATGATAGTAATGTTTCGGGGTTAAAGAATGAAATTTTATAATGATGCACAAATAAGGATTCTGCACCATGCACCCCGTGCGTTGGGAGTGCGTTGAAATGCATGCATCCAACGAATCGTGCAATATAGATTATTTGACATTAGCTAATTTCAATTAAGATATAATTTATTTTTGGTAGACATGTTTTTGTAGTTTTATTTATTTGTTATATGTCTAATGCTAATTGCATTAAAATTTGTTCTATACATACCTCAATTTTTCGTATAATTTTCTACACCATTTCCATCATCACTTCTTCTCATGAAAGTTTTTGGTTGAATCCGCTTAAGCGTTTTGAAAAGGCTTTAGTATTATATATAGAACGAGTTAGCGTTCTCAGAATCCTAATCGCATTAAACTAATAATCAATCTTTTAAATAACATTAAATGGGCGAAAAAACCTATAAAATTAGACCAAAAATAATATTTAGATGCTTCGAAGATGCATCGTATTTGTGTCGGCACATCTGATGCGGACTCGACTTGTACCCATGAGCATCAAGATATCATAGATTGTCGCTTCTCCTATGTTTCCAGAATACGTGACATGACACAGTTCATGATTCATAATGCACTATTTTTTAGAAAATCTTTATAAATTCGTTAAGGATTTGTAAAATTTATCCTTCTAAATTATAAGATATATAATTTACCATTTTCCTATAAATTAATATAATCATAAGATATGATAAATACTAATTTAATCATTAACAAAATAACATACGTAAGATATGATAAAAAGTTATCGTAAATCTTAAATAAAGTATGGTTAAATTTAAAATCAAGAAAAATACTTACAAGTTGGCAAGAATTATATCATAACAAATTTCTAATACAATAAATGATTCTCTAATGAAATTAATTGATTTTTATTCATTTACTTGTCATTTTTTAATTTAACTTTTATGTATCTATACAATTAGATAATCGTGAATCATATTTGATATTACCCGGGTATATTCTCTTGTATTTATCCTTACCCGGGAGCTCGTCCGTCGTGGTTATGTAGTATTTTCGGTATTTTCATATTTTATCACAATGCATTCCCAGGGGGTATTCTCGTAATTCAGGCTCGCTGGACCCCGTATAAAGTTGTTGTAGGCGTTTTGAGATGTTTTGAGTTATCCCGGCCCCGGATGGGGCCAGGGGTATTTTCGTAATTTGCCACATGGGAGCACATCGATCAGGTGCAACGATGTTATGTGGCTGCGTATTCACTGCTTGGAGGCAAAGAACTAATTTGCGAGGTTTTCCGGTATTTTCTCAACTGATCTAAATAACAAAATAATTTCGAGTAATTAAAAATTGACTGATCTAAAAATAAACATTCCAAAACATTTTTGGACGAGATCAGTTTGGAGCCGTCCGTGGGGACCGAGATTTTTATCCCATTGAGAGCTTTATTGCTGAGTTCGTATTTCTATTATCCTGAGTACTCGGAATTCTGATGAAGATATTTGTGATGAAGAAATTGAGGTGGATCCTATTCTTCAGGTTAATGATGAGTTTGCTGCGTTACCGGGGACTCGGTCATCAGTTCTGGAGGAGCCCCAGCTCAAAATGTAACTATTCGGCCCTCCCGGAGCGGGTTTTCATCCGGAAGGGCACCTAGTTTTTATCCTCGATCACGCCAATGTTTATCTAAGTGTTATGAATTCGCAAGAGTTGGCCGAGTTACGGTTCGTAATAATGCCCGCCTTTCGCCACCTGCACGCTCGAGATCTGCAGATCAAACGGAAATAGATGAAGATTTGGAAGAGCGAAGGCATAGTTTAATCGCTCAGTTAAAGCAAGTCGAAGCTCAAAGGAGAGCCCGGAGGAACAATGTTACCTCGGAACCCGTGAATGATGAGGTGGCAGAGGAGGATACCGGTCGCGTTCCGGAACCGCAAGTAAATACTGCAGCAACCGGAGAGCAGAACGATATTCTGCAAAAGATTGGAGAGTTGATCGAGTTAAAGTTTAAGGAGATGAGTGGGAAGATGGAACAAAACGAGGCCAGGATGAATCAATTGGAGGCCAACCTGGCTCTTGGCCAGGAAAGAAGACGAGTGTAGGAGGAGCATACTCGAGATACTCATCAGACCTCAGCTTATGAGGGAGATTATACTGAGAATGAGAGGGCTAATGAGCCCACTGGCAGTCGAGGAAAATTTCTGCCGTCAATGGAAGTTTTGCAAAGTCCGTGGAACACTTCAAATGTTTTATCTCCGTTTTCCACGGCAATTATTAATGCCACCCGTACTGAGTTTATTGAAATGCCCAAGGATCTTCCGCAGTATCGCGGGTCGACAGACCCACATGCTCATACATCGAATTTGGAGATTCATGTAAGTTTGATGAATTTTAGTGATGCGGCCATGTGCTTCGTTTTTGCCGCTTCTCTTAAGGAATCAGCCCTCCGATGGTTTAATCGGTTACCGAGGCGCTCGATTGTTTCATATCAGGACTTTAAGGATCAATTCTATTCAGCTTTCGCGCCTTTCAATGCACCAATAAAGTCTATTACTTCTTTGACCACGTTGCGGTATGATTCTTCGGAAAGGTTGTTGGGTTTTATTACCCGTTTTTAGGCCGAGTGTAGGAAGATACCTCGGATTACTGTGAGTGAGAAGGTTGGGGTGCTCCAGCTTATTCTAGCTGGACACCCGTTATGTAACTCTTTGAATAGGGATCCCCCGGAAAGTATGGAGGATTTGGCGTTGAGATGCACACAATACATCCGAGAAGATGAAGGCTTGCGGGATATCGGAGTGATCGAGATTCGGGCGTATGGGTCCCATAATATTGTTGCAAGTCGTGGGCTGGACAAGATTGTCCCACCTGCGAAACCTAAGTTGAGAGTATTTCCGACGTACAACTATGAACAGATTTGTGCCATTATCTAGCAAAAGAAGGGTGGATCTCTTAGTTATCCCCCTCCCTTACAAGAACCAACACCGGGGACTTACGAATCTCCAGTGTTTTTTCGCTTTCATCGTAGTTTTGGACATGCAACGAATGATTGTCGGGAATTAATGTCTGAGGTGGAAAGATTGCTAGAGTTGGGTAAGCTTGATGAACTGATCAGTACTGTGGAGGCTATGCTAGAATCTAAGCAGGGGAAAATCGATATAAGTGTCCCGGAGGGGACAACACCTAAGATCCCGAAAGCCGATGCCCCAACACCAAACACGAGAGGACGTGGGTACGGAGGACAGTGTGGCCAACGTCAAGGAGGTGGCCAGAGGGGGTTCTTTAACGTTGGTAGACAAAATCAGCGAGACGGAGGAAGAGGAAACCATTATCGTGGTCGCAGCAGAAATCAGCCGCAAAGAAATCACTAGGGGTATAAATATGAAGCTTACCCACCAGCTCTTGCAAACCAGCAGGCACTACCACCTCCCCCACCGGTTGGCCCCAATCCGGGCCAACCGATTTTGAATGTTGAGAATGTTCAACCAAGGTGGGGTAATCTAGGCCCCAACATTATGACTATCGCCGGGGGAAGAAGCGTCGGTGATTCGAACCGTGCCCGTAAACGTTCTTATCAGGCACTACACCAGCAAGGGCGCTTCATGGAAGTTAACACGATCCAGTTAACAAATTTGGATAGGATGACAATCTCTTTCGGTCCTGAGGATTTATCTGGGGTTTTCTCCCCACAAGACGATGCGTTGGTTGTCTATTCTATTATTACTAATCATCATGTTTCTCGAGTGCTGGTAGATACCGGAGCTGCTACCAATATATTGACTCTTGCAGCCTTTGAGCAGATGGCTTTGAAGGGAACCACCCAGCTCCAGCCCGTGCATACAAAGTTAGTTGGTTTTAATAATAGCGTTGTTGCTGCTGATGGATCTGTTTTTCTGCCGGTAACCTTGGGCGATCCCGAAATATCAAGAACTTTGATGGTGGAATTTGTGGTGGTGGATCTCCCTATACTCCCCTATAATGCGATCATTGGGAGAAGTTGTTTGAACCTATTTGGAGCTGTGGTATCTCAACCACATTTGATGATGCAGTTCCCAACACCGTTAGGGGTTGGGAAGATGAAGGGAGATCAAGAGCTGGCACGCTCTTGTTATAATGTGATGTGTAGAAGTGGTATGGATGGATCAAAAGCGAAGTTACCCGTTTGTATGGTGGAATTCTCGTTCGATGAAGTTATTGATACAAATGACAAACCGTCTCTTAGGAAGTTTAAATATAACGATATGAAGATGGAGTCTTGGGGAATCAAGACAATGTCTTTATTCCCCGGTAATCTTGAAAAGACAGTGATGATCGGTTCCGAGTTGTCACCAGAGGTTGAGAAGGAGTTCATCAGAGGAAGATGAAGTTTTCCCCTGTGAAAGAGAGGGCGATTGATGAGGAGGTGGAAAGTTTGTTGTAGGCAGGATTTATAGAGCCTGTTAGATACGCGGATTGGGTCGCGAATCCAGTGGTGGTCCCAAAGTCGAATGGTGGATGGAGAGTTTGCATTGATTTTACTGATTTGAAAAAAGCATGCCCGAATGATCCGTATCCGCTGCCGGCCATTGACATGATGGTGCATGCGTCATGTGGCTTTGAATTTCTTAGTATGTTAGATACTTTTAAAGGATATAATCAAATTTTTATACATTGTGAGGACAAATTATTTACGTCATTTATGACAAATAAATGCATTTTTTGCTATAGAGTTATGCCATTTGGATTGAAAAATGCTGAGGCCACCTATCAACGTTTAATGAATTCGATGTTCAAAGATATGATCGGAAAATCTTTGGAGGTTTCTATCGACGATATATTGATAAAGAGTAAGCATGGGGATAACCACATCCAGTATTTGAATGATTGTTTTGAGGTACTGAGAAAGTATAGAATGAAATTGAATCCGCTTAAGTGTGCGTTTTGTGTGAAAGGAGACAAATTTCTCGACTTTATGGTATCTGAAAGAGGAATTGAGATGAACCCTGATAAGATAACAGCTATCCAAGAAATGACCCCTCCGACGACTGTTAGGGAAGTTCAAAGGCTAACTGGGAGATTAGCCTCGTTGAATCGCTTCATTTCACGATCTGCAGAGAGAAGTTTGCCGTTTTTTAAGGTGTTACGTAAGACGAATCTTTTGTATTGGGACGACGAATGTAGCAGGGCTTTTGAGAGTTTGAAAAATTATCTGAGTAAACCACCGTTTATGTCACCTCCTTCACCGGGGGAACCGTTGGGTTTATATTTGGCAGTGACAAAAGAGGCAGTGAGCGCCACGTTAGTCAGACTTAGCGATAAAGAACATAGACCGATATATTGTGTGAGCAGGAAATTGCAGGGAGCGGAGTCCTGATATACTGATCTAGAGAAGTTCGTATTAGCTCTGATAGTCGCCTCGCGAAGTTGAGACACTATTTTCAAGGATATCATATTGCAGTCTTGACAGATCAGCCTATCTGAAGTGTGTTATCAAAGATTGATGCCTCTGGCAGGCTAGCAAAGTGGAATATCGAATTGGGCCAGTATCAGATAGAGTATATCTCCAGGCGAGCGTTAAAGGTCCAGGTGTTAGTGGATTTCATAGTAGAAATGACTCGATCGGAAGAGTTGAGTATTCAGGAGTACTGGGACGCCTTTGTAGATGGATCGGTGTCTACTGGGCGAACCGGTATCAGTGTTTATTTTAAAGAAAGGAAGTCTGGTGAAGAACATGAATATGCTGTAAAGTTGCGCTTCCCCGCAACTAACAACGTCGCCGAGTATGAAGCCTTGATATTTGGTATTAACTTGGCAGTGGAAATTGGAATCGTTCGTTTGCATGCTCATTCTGATTCGCAGTTAGTGGTGAACCAATTTGCAGATACTTACACCACTAATGGGAACCATTTGTGGAGGTATTTAGAAAAGCTGAAAGAGACAGCTAAGAATCTTAAGATATTCAAGCTTACATATATCTCAAGGGAGGAAAACACGCGTGCAGACAAACTTGCAAAGGCGGCGATGATTTTAGAACTCTCGGATGAGTCAAAGATAACAACAATGATCCACTACCAGCCCACTATCAGTCGTGTGGAGAAACAGACAGCCTTGGATGGTCTCTCCCTCCGGACGGGTTTCTTGGCATATTTCCTCCACCACCGGGTCCCTCGGCTGGTCCTCGCTAATCTCGCCCTCCTCGTCATCCCCGATGATATCCACTAATGTTTCGGCAAAGTCGTATATGCCTTCATTGGGGGTGGGCTCCTCAACAGCGTACTCTAATCGCCGATACAAGGGGATTAGGTCTTCGGGACTCTCAGTAATTGCTGCAGCCGGCTCCTCATTTACCGGCTCGAGATTGGCCACCGTTGCAGCATATTGTGGTGGTGGAGGAGTGTCGCGTCTTATTTCCCCAGTCGGGGATGCCACCTCTTGTAGACTTGACGCCAACTCGGCAGCGACAGTTCGGTTCCGAGTCCCCGGTGGCGCCTCAAAGATGAGCTCATCATCCTCCGCAAGTATGTCACGGAGGAAATTCAGCCGGTCCCCCTTCTTTGTTGGATCCTTAGCTGGAACCATTATTTTATCTGCAAGACAAGTAAGTTAGGTGAGAAACGCGAAGTGAAAATTTAAAACAAGTTAAATCAAGTTCCTAAGGTTCTTTCTTATCAAAGAAGAGTTATCAAGTTTAGCCCCGTTATGAATATACGGTTCAGATACCTAGTAGTTCTCTACTAAAATGGGGAGGGACCGGAAGAAGGTTGAAAGCAACCAAGATCGAGGCGTAGAATAAGGTCTTCACGGTCCAGTCAGCGCCGTCCGACCTAGCGCAATCGAGGAGTGCCTTCCTCAGAGGTCTCGGAAGGGTCGTCCGAGGAATAGGGCCGTAGGCTTCAGGGAAAAATGGTTCCCCTTCAACGGGGAACCGCTAAGGAAAACTCAGAGGAGACAACCTCGTATCCCCCACACTGCAAACAAAAAAGAAGTGTTTCTTCCAGTCGTGATTGGAGTGGGGAGTAGAAAAAGGGAACGGGCTTGTCTTGTGCCTCGGGCGGAAAAATATACAACCTTGGGCACCAAAATTAACGGCAGTCCTAATGTGGAAGATTAGAAAGAAAATGTCTATGGTCAAAGGAATGCAATTCACCTCCATGAATATTATGAAGGCGACGACAAAAGAGATTGAATTAGGGTTCAGTTGGAAAAGAAGAATTTGTAGATGCGAGAGCAATTCTACGAGGAAAGGATGAAGAGGGAAACGAAGGTCACATTCTAAATATTCAAGAGAAACAGTGTGGGTGGCGATCGGAGGTGTCAAAAGACGGTCGGTGGGCTCAAGTTGGTATAAAACACAGTCGGAAGGGAGATAATACTGTTCAAGAATCGATACCCACTTCCGAGCATGCATGCTATAAGGTTGGTTAAAGGATTTGAGGGCTTTAACCGCAGAGCTTTGAGGGCCCAGGGTGTTTTCGAGACGAGCGATCCTCTCGAAAAAATGAGAATTTATTGTGGAAAGGCAAGGAGGAAAAGAGGTTGTGATCGAATCGAAACTCCCCGAACCGGATGAGGAGTTCGAATGATCTGAGGATGAAGTAGTGGCGGAGCACGAGGATTCGGTGCGATCGGAAGTCATTGGTAAATTTAATTCAAATTTATTTTTTTATATTATTTTTACAAATTTTATTAGGTATCTGCGAGTTATTGGCAAAAAGTCGCGAGAATTACTGTTTAAGTCCCTAGTCGCGAGATGTGGTAGATATGTCGCGAGAAGCACAGTACTCGCGAGTTATGGTTATGAGTCTGGTCCAAGGCAGTCGCGAGCTATGGTCGCGACTGGCACAGTACTCGCGAGTTGTTGAAGTTGTAAGAAGTCGCGAGTTACGATAAGTCGCGAATAGCACAGTGTTACGATAAGTCGCGAGTTACGATAAGTCGCGAGTGCAAGGGATTCCACACGAGAAAATGAGTTATGAAGGGCGTACAGGGTATTTATAGGGGTGATATCCCGATTCGAAAAATCCCGAAATTTTCACCCTAGCTCAGAATCTGACGTTCTTAGTGTCAAAACGATCGTATTGACGAGAGAATTTCAACCATCCTAAGGATTTTTTCGGCGGGGCTTCCGAACGATAATCCGCTTTCGGGACGAGCTAGTGATATATGGTTTACGACTCAGAATCAGAATCTTAAAACCAGAGGACTATTGATATTACCCGGATATATTCTCTTGTATTTATCCTTACCCGGGGGACCGTCCGACGTGGTTATGTAGTATTTTCGGTATTTTCATATTTTATCACAAGGCATTCCCAGGGGGTATTCTCGTAATTCTGGCTCGCTGGGCTCCGTATAAAGTTTTTGTAGGCGTTTTGAGATGTTTTGAGTTATCCCGGCCCCGGACTGGGCCAGGGGTATTTTCGTAATTTGCCACCTGGGAGCACATCGGTCTGGTGCAACGATGTTATGTGGCTGCGTATTCACTGCTTGGAGGCAAAGAACTAATTTGCGAGGTTTTCCGGTATTTTCTCATCGTATTTCCGACTAATATCTCGACCGTGATAGGTTCCCGAAACTTCGGGATCAGCATGGCATTTATTATATTATAATTAGAGGTTATTTAAGTGTTTTGGGCTAAGTGAAGTAAAGTGGGCTTATGGGCTCAAGTAAGTGAAGTTAGACTGGATTTCTCTATAAATACAAGTCCCAGTGCATTTGGACGGGTTGAGACTGTTATCACACTTTCCAAGGCAAAGTACTATTCTGCATACTGTACAGTCGCGACTTTTCGTCCGTAGCCGCGACTTGTTGCCTGCCTCCTAGCTTGAGTCGCGACTTATTGATCTTCATCCCGCATCCGCGACTTGTTGCTGGAACAGTATATTTCGCGAGTTATTGCTCTGCTGCACGCAGTCGCGACTTGTTGCTACCCAGCCTGTCTCGCGAGTTGTTGCTGATACAGTGTATTTCNGCATCGTATTTGTGTCGGCACATCTGATGCGGACTCGACTTGTACCCATGAGCATCAAGATATCATAGATTGTCGCTTCTCCTATGTTTCCAGAATACGTGACATGACACAGTTCATGATTCATAATGCACTATTTTTTAGAAAATCTTTATAAATTCGTTAAGGATTTGTAAAATTTATTCTTATAAATTATAAGATATATAATTTACCATTTTCCTATAAATTAATATAATCATAAGATATGATAAATAATAATTTAATCATTAACAAAATAACATACATAAGATATGATAAAAAGTTATCAT
Organism: Utricularia reniformis; assembly: GCA_009725065.1. Classification (NCBI taxonomy): domain Eukaryota; kingdom Viridiplantae; phylum Streptophyta; class Magnoliopsida; order Lamiales; family Lentibulariaceae; genus Utricularia; species Utricularia reniformis. The sequence goes on from RWGZ01000410.1 coordinate 184,578, forward strand.
AAATCTTAAATAAAGTATGATTAAATTTAAAATCAAGAAAAATACTTACAAGTTGGCAAGAATTATATCATAACAAATTTCTAATACAATAAATGATTCTCTAATGAAATTAATTGATTTTTTATTCATTTACTGTCATTTTTTAATTTAACTTTTATGTATCTATACAATTAGATAATCGTGAATCATATTGAATCCGATTCATATTTTTTTTGTAAAAACTAAATATAATTGTAACATTGCAATTTTATATTTTACTGTATCATATTTGAAATTTATCAAAATAAATAATAAATAAAATAAACCAATCTTTATTTAATTTTAGCGACTTTTATTGATGAAAACTCTAGGATCGAGCACCCTACAACGGATGAGGCCTAATAACGATTGGGCCGATCCGTATGGTGGAAGCGAACTTGTGCCGCCCATTTATGCATTTAACGAAAAGCGGCCCGATATTCTGCGAGAGGACCGAAAATAACCTTGCCGAAATAAAGCGTTTTCTGGTAACTGGCTCCGTGCTTCGGTCCAAACGGTTACAAACCCGCGCTTTCCACGCTTCGGGCCCGACCACGCAGACCACGCCTCGATCCCAACCTCGTTTTACATCGCGCGACAAAAACCTCTGACAAACCTGTCAGAGGCGGTTACAGAGCGTGATTTACACACGCCACTATCTCTATAAATACATAGCGCGACGACGGAAATAGCAGGACCTTTTGGACGCGTAAGAACATGCCGTTACCCTGCCGGAGTTTTTACTACTTTCTTATTTCTTGTCATTTTCATTAAACCTCTGTTTTATTCTAAATGAATTGTTTGATTAATGAACAAGTTATGAGCGTAATTCCTGAGGTTTCTACTATAAATCGTCTTCCAGTTTTGATAGTCTTCCACATCAAAAACAAATCAAAACCGAGTTCGTTAGCTGACGAATCGGGTGACTGTTGGTACCCCTAAAAATGGACTATAACAATTATATTTATTGAAAACAAATGTGTTTAAACTCTCATAAAAATAAGCAGATTGAAATAGTATTATAAAACGAGTCTGAATTACTATAAAAATACCGTTTTAATTTTTTTGTATACCGAAAATTTCAGACATAACAATTTTGGCCAATTTAGGAAAAAAATGATATGAAATTTGTAATTTTATTTTTTGAAATAAAAACAATATAAATTGTTCTTTAATTAATAATTTAATTTATTATATTTAGGGTACTTATAGTTTTGGCCTATGCGGCATCGATTCGTCCGACCGATTTGGTGCGACTCGACTCGACACGACTCAACAAGATTATAAGAGTTAGATTTTCGACTCGTATTATTAAATAAAATAATATTAATTAAAAGCAAAATTTAAAAAAAGTAATTGTTAGAATTTGTAGAAAATTGCATAAAACCAAGTTTAAAACTACAAATATTTATCAATTCATTATATAAGAAAATTTAACTTATAAAAAATGAATATCGTTCGTCGATTCTACCATCTCCCCAAAAACAACTACTTTTTGATCAATCATCGTTTGTACGAAGAATTCACAAGTAGATCGACAACATTAAAAAATCGTGAAAGCACATAAGATATGTTTCTGATAAATAAAAAAATCAAATTAAGGAAGAAATCAAAACGACGTCGTTTTGTGTCAAGTGTCAAGAGTCGGAGAGTTCGACTATACTCGAAACGGAAAAATGTGAAAAATTGAAGAGTCGGTGCCGCATAGGTTTTAGCTACTTGAATTCTGTCTTTATAGCTAAGCCATTAGGCATTGGAATAATGTTCTAGAGAAAAGTTGGCCTTCAAAGACTTCAATGGACATGATAATTATTTGCTTATCAACTTGCAAATGAAAATGACTTATTACTTACTTTTTATAGGTTTCTTTGGGGGTCATATTTTTTTTAATACAAGTAACTCAAAAGTCAACACACATCCTAATCATTGCCTTATTTTGTTTAAAATATATATTTACTTATATATATTTTTTGTAAAAAATACTTGGTGCATCGCATTTAAATTCTTATATTTTGTATCATTTTTAAAATTTGATACTCAAAATTTCTTAATTTTGATAAATCTAGTTCTTAGTGTTTTTTTTAAGGGACAACTAGTTTTTATACTTTAAAAATTCGGCATAATTAATATTAAAAGTTTAATGTGTTCGACAAGATTTGTTCTCAAAGTTTCATATTAGTTTTGTATTTCGACGATCGAATTTGTGGAATTGAGAAACATTGTGCATCGTTTTTGTTAAATGATTAGTACGTGGACTATGGATGTCAAATTAATGTTTTAGAGATCAAATTTGTCAAAATTACGAAAACCAAACACACGATTTCGTCATATTAGATGTGCAAACGTGTAGTTTGAAGCATGATTTTAAAATTTCAGGGAACTTTTCGAATTTCGGTAATATTTCAATAGATATCGAAATTAAATTTATTTCGCCAAAATTTGACAATTGTATCGTTTTTTGTCAATTGAGTTTTTTTAGTATAAATTTCTAAAATCCAAATTAGATGTATTAATTTTCAAATTTAAAGATATTTAATAATTATATTATTAGTATTAGACTCGAATAAATGGTTATTTTCAAATTTATACTTTTATAATAAAAAGAATTTGAATATGCTTAATATATTTAAATATTAACTTACACATAAATTTGAACTTAAATACATGAATATTCTCGAAATTTGGATTATTTTCTATAAAAAATATAGTAATTTTATATCCAATAATTAAAAATGAACATCAAGGTTTCTATTAATTAACAAATGTTTCTAATATAAGTTTCTTTTCTCAAAATTAATTTATTATCTCTAAATAAATAACCTAGAGTAAAAAAAGTACTTGCTCCGTTAAGCAGCAACCGACCCGAAATCGAATGGGCTCCGTCTGCTCGCCGGCCGATTCCTCCCAAATACGGATCCTAAATTTCCCAGAAACCTCCGTATTGGGCCGTCCCTACGCCGCCGGATCCACTCGATTTCCCTCGAATGACCGCCGTTTAGGTTTAATACGCCGTCTAACTCCGAGGAAACCGGCGGCATCTCGCCGTAAGAACCACCGACGAATCTCCCGACTGCAAAACCGCCGTTAGGTAACCTCCATAACGTTAAGCCGAAGGGCTCAGTCCGGCTTTTAATCTCATCGGGATCATCGCTAGGAAGCTCGAGGCGGCAAACGGGACAGGAACTGTGTAGTTTCAGCCACGGAACAATACAATCGGAGTGGTAGATGTGTTTACAAGGCATTTCGCGGGCTTCCGATCCAAGCTCAAAGGTGTCCGTACACACAGCGCAGTTCGCTTCCGAGTCAACGTGACTATGCTGAATTTCTATAATTGGTAACGACGCAACGGCGTGGTTACTCGCCGGCGGGTTTTCCGATCGGATCCAAAGATTGAATCCAATTTGAGAAATACGATCAAGCATCAATTCGAATCCGGATCCAAGCAAAGACTCCGATATCGTTTGAGGTACTGGCCGGAGACCTAATCCATCGCAATCATCATAATACAGCTCGTAATTCCTCCCTTCGCCGTCTTCCGACTCTGTAGAATTCCGAAGTACCACAAGCGGATTAAAGGAAACACCAGAAGCGACGCGACGATTAGACCTCTGCGGCTGTGCAATTTGGTCAACAAGCTCAACGAAACCGCCACGGCAGTGAGGACAGAGCACCGTCGTATGCTCGTAAAAGCCTTCGACGGCTCTGTTGCACTGAAAACACCAATAGGAGGCGACGGGGAGAGAAGAAGCCATGGAGCTGTTGGTTGAACCGTTGAAGAAGAAGAAGAGATAATGAAGAGATTGAAGATTTGAATGGGGTTTTTATTTTGAAAATTTAAGCCTGTCGTCGTCATTTGCAACAGCTTAGCGGATGTCACAACCATGACAAAAGCAATTTGCACGCCTCCCAAGTGGACCCCACATTAATCTTATCAATATAAATAATATAATTGTTTCGTAGAAATTATACATAATTAAGAGTACGAATTCGTTTTCATTACCTAAATTAATTAATATATATAATTTTAAAATGATATTATTAATTAATTATTTGGATGGTATAAAATATTTTTATACTCGATACGTTGAAAATCCAATGGAACCATTATTTTGATCGGTACAATGCATATTTTTTATTATCAATCTAACTTTTTCCGAGTTTGAAATAGAAAAAAATTTTAAAATATTTTAAATTTAAAAAAAAAAATTTTGGTACCGAACCGTGTATTGGACGATCCGGTCATATTGATCATGAACGGAATTAAGGATGGGTAGAAAAATATTGCTATAAAACATTTAAAAAGATATATACTAATATGATAAATTATTAAGGGGAGAAATAGTGAATTATAAATATTATTTTAGAATATCTATATATTAATTATTTAGATATTGGATGGCATTATGTTATATTAATTTTTTATATGAAAAATATTTCTAAATTGCATAATTAACCCCCTAACTTACGAGCTGTGTAAAGGGCATGCCCTCCAACTTACGAAATTGTAAGAATGACACATAAAATTATCAATAATGTTTGTTTTTGACCATTGACATTCTAGCATCCGGTTTTTGTAAGTTGGAAACAATTTGAAAACTCATCACAAAGTACACAAATAAAATTTATTTGAAAAATTATATAAAATTTACCTTTGATGTTCGAGAATTGTGCATGAAATATTAAAAATTTACGAGTTCATTGAAGTGTCAATGATAAATGGTATTGGAAATTTGAGGTGTCTAATGTGCATTTAATTGAAGTTTGAAGGTTAAAAATTCATATTTTTGTTCAAAAAGGGTACCATATTTGCAATTTTATAACTTGGAGGGCATGTCATTTACACCGCTCGTAAGTTTGGGGGCCGTGAGCAAACATCACCCATTGGTAAATGTAGTAGTCTTAATTTTGTTAAAGTAAAACTAGTTATATACTTTTAAAGTAGTTTAATGTTTGTGGTAAAATTGATTATCAAATTTAAGAACTAATTTTATACTCAACAAATCGAATTTGTCAAACTTAAAAAAGTTTGGAGATCGTTTTGACCAAAATGATCAAAATAAGTAGACTACCGATATTAAATTTGGCCCCCAAACTTACGAGCGGTGTAAATGACATGCCCTCCAAGTTATAAAATTGCAAATGTGGTACACTTTTTGAACAAAAATATGTATTTTTAACCCTCAAACTTCAATTAAATGCACATTAGACACCTCAAGTTTCCAATACCATTTATCATTGATACTTCAATGAACTCGTAAAATTAGTTCTTAAATTTGATAATCAATTTTACCACAAACATTAAACTACTTTAAAAGTATATAACTAGTTTTACTTTAACAAAATTAAGACTACTACATTTACCAATATTAATAAATCTTGAGAAATAAATTTATCTGATACAAAGTATCCAGACTTTAAATGTATCCACACATCATGGTATTATGTTATCTCTATTAATTTATTAAACAATTAACCAAATAATAATTACCAATTTAATAACAAATAAAATAATCGTTCTACTTGAAAGTAATTATTGATTAACAATTAATGAGATTAATAAGGTGGCAAAAAGTCAAATAGTCAATTAAGCACGCGGTGTTGACTGAGGGAAAGCACCCAAAACTCAAGAAATGTGTGCATCTTCTTCGATATTACCTCTATTCTTATTAATTTAAATTAATTATTTAACTATATATTCAAATTCGAATTACTAAATCCAAAGTGATAATTAATGAAGATAAACATTTTAGTTTCTATAATTATGTGACTCATATAATATTATATATTAAGGTTTATTATTTTATTTTGATCGACAATAAAACTTATGTTGCAAATATCATGTTTTGATATCTTCTTCAACCTTTCTATTGAAATAGTAAAATTTGTCACATATCATAAATAGAAAGTGGTGGATTGATTTATAAGAGGGAATTAGATCATAGCAAATGATTTGTTCAAGTCTTTTATTGTGTGTTTTCATTACTCTTATATGTTATATTCGAAAACACCCACGTAAATTGACTCGACTCTAGAAATTTAACATGATATCAAAGAGTGGTTCGGAAAATCTCAAGTGACCTTCTGGAGGTTAGTCCAGTTAATGAAATTCGGTCGGTAATCCACCGATTTTAATTGTCAAATCCAACTTATCATATAGTTGGACTTGATGGGGTTGTATTGAAATAGTGAAATTTATCTCATATCGAAAATTGAAAGTAGAGTTGATTAGTTTATAAGAGATAATGTGGACCATAGTATGTGAATTGAGATGACTTAAACGATTATTAAACCATGTAAACTAATCTTCTTATGAAAATCTTGACACTTCAATTTCTATCAATTAAGAATTTATCTTACATGAACATGGAATAATAGTGCATAAATCAACATTAAGAATATTTGTGTTAAAATAAACATGTTATTGTTTTGTTAGGTATCTCAACATTGAGTGATAGAAAGGATTATGGGAAGAAACTTAATAAGAGCCATACGAAATATTTCAAGGTAAAATACGGGTTGTGGAGTTCAGATAATTATAGGGTTATTGACCTTAAGGATTCATAGAGTTTTACGTTTGGTACCGGAGCATCGTTTATGAATTACATATCTCTCATTATATTTCTTTTATGTGAAAACATTTTTTATGATTACAATAATAATATTTTTCGGCAAAGGCTTTTAGTTATTTGTATGTTTCAATATTGTTATGGTCCCTTTTTAGGGGGTATCAACAGTCGTCCGGTTCGTTTAGCAAATGAACTCGGTTCTGATTTGTTTTTGTTGTGAAAAACGATTAAAAACTGGAAATAAATGATGACACAGCGATGTATAGTGAAAACACCAGGAATTGGGATGAAAATCACTTGACTAAGAGTAGATTATACTCTTAGTCTGTTCACTAATCAAATAATTCATAATGAATACAACAGAGGCTTAATGAAAATGACAAGGAAAAGAAAGCAGTAAGAATTCCGGCAGGGTAACGGCATGTTCTTACGCGTCCAAAAGGTCCTGCTATTTCCGTCATCGCGCCCTGTATTTATAGAGTTAGCGGCGTGTGTAAATCACGCTCTGTAACCGCATCTGACAGATTTGTTAGAGGTTGTTATCGCGGTATGTAAAACGAGGTTGGGACTGAGGCGTGGTAAACGTGTGGAGGCCCGAAGCGTGGAAAACGTGAGTCTGTAACCGTTCGGACCGAACCAAGGAGCCAGTTACCAGAAAACACTTTATTTCGCCTAAGGTNCCATTCCTAAAGACTGAATGCCGTTGAAGGGAGTGTTTTAGTTCGTAATGAGTTCTGGGAGAATCACAACTCATCCATGGGGCTGGGCAAGTGCAGGAGCATCTGACTCGTCAGAGCGGTCACTACAACTTGGGACCCTTGCGGACAAGAAGCTTCGGTCACCAGTCCAAATTCGTCCTAAGTCACCCAACTTCAAGATCTGTCCATCATTCCATTAGAAATAGTTTGTATTGTACTTACTTCTTTTCTACTAACGTTTAAGGGAATGTATTTTATTGAGTCAAACACATTAATCGAAGATTCACAAGAAATATCGCCTTAAATTCATGACATTCCAAGTTCGGGGGACCTCTATACCATCCAATGTTTCAAGTTTATACGCACATGATTCCAATTTCTTTGATATTCGATACGGTCCCTCCCAATTTCTGTCTAGCTTTCCAACGTTCCTCTGCACTTTAATGCTTCTGAGGACGAAATCACCTTCAAAGAATTCTCTTGGGAGGACTCGCTTGTTATGGGCCCGTTCCATAGTTCTATGATAAGCACGCATCCGTGCATAAATTGCATCTCTCTTTTCTTCGATCATCTCGAGGTCCAATAATCTCCTTTCACCATTCATATGCTCATCGTATTGAGATATCCGAGGTGATCGGATGACAACCTCCACCGGGCTAACAGCTTCGGTCCCATACACCAATGAGAAAGGTGATTCCTAGGTTGTTGAGCGAGGTGTAGTTCGGTATGCCCATAAGACCTCATAGATGTGTTCGGGCCATTTGCCTCCAAAATCTTCTAACTTGGTCTTCAATCCTTTAAGGATGACCTTGTTAGATACCTCCGTAAGTCCATTAGTTTGGGGGTGGGCTACTGATGAGAAATGCTGGATGATGCCCAACTTAGTGCATAGATCTCGTATACTCTTTCCACAGAACTGAGTCCCATTATCTGATATGAGCGCTCGGGGAACCCCGAAGCGGCTCACAATATTTCTCCATAGAAAATGTTTGACTACTTTTTCTGAGATGATGGCTACTCCTTCTGCTTCAATCCATTTCGAGTAATACTCCACCGCTACGATACATAATTTTCTTTGCCCTATTGACCGAGGAAAAGGTCCGAGGATGTCGATACCCCATCTGTCAAACGGACAAGGAAATGGAGTAATCGATAAGGGAGCCCCAGGCAATTGCGGGAGTGGAGCATGGTATTGACATATGGCACAACGTTTAGTGTATTGCTTGGCATCAGCAAGCAATGTTGGCCAAAAGTATCCAGCTCTAATGATGCGATGGTATAAAGATCGAGCCCCTGAATGAATGCCGCATATCCCTTCATGAACATAAATCATGACGGCTTCAGCCTTAATAGGAGATAAACAGCGCAGAAGCTGGCCTTCAAAACTCTTTTTAAACAAGCGTCCATCGACTAAGGTAAATCTCTTAGCCCGAATTTCTACTTTCCTGGCTTCAGACTTATCTTCAGGGAGATAGCCGTTTGAGAGATATTTAATAAAGGAGTCCATCCAATTGGGTTCTCCCGGATATTCAGTAGCGTTAATATTCAAGCCCTGGAGTTCATGACATAGAGCCCCGATCTCTTCAATAGACTTTTCGGTCACTGGAATCTCGACCGAAGGTCGGTCCTGAATATGGACCGAAATAGTGCTTGGCTCTATGTCAGGTATGCCTGAAGCCAATCTGGCGAGTGCGTCGGCAACCTTATTTTGCTCTCGTGGAACATGGTCAAGAGAGAACTCACTGAATTTTTTGGATAGTTCCATAACTTTTGCGCAATATAACTTCATCACCGGATCATGAGTTTCAAATCTCCCTGCGAACTGTTCTACTACTAACTTGGTTAGTGTGCAAATGGGCTGCAAGAATTCGTTTCCATAATTTGAATTAGTCCAATAGTTAATGAGCCGTACCCATCACAAGGTACCCGTTCCTAAAGTTCTCATCAAATATGTTATAAAATCATGATAGTTTTTTATCTTGTTCCCCACCAAATTATTCAAATTTATTATTTTTAGACATCTAACATTTTTATGTTTTTAAAGCTCACATATTTAAACGTTAATTTGTGATCACTAATGGGTGATGTTTACCCACGGCTCCCCAACTTACGAACTGTGTAAAAGACATGACCTCTAAGTTATGAAATTGCAAATATTGTACACTTTTTTGAGTAAAAATATGCATTTGTAGCTGTTATGATCCTTTTTTAGGAGGTACAAACATTCGTCCGGTTCGTTAAGAAACGAACTCGGTTTTAATTTGTTTGTAGTGAGGAAACGATTAAATAAGGCAAATGAAGAAACATGTAAGACAATTTAGAGTGGAAAACCCCGAGAAATGGGGAAAAACCACTTGACTAAGAGCAGGAAAAGCTTTTAGTCGATTCACTAATCAAATAGTTCATTACAATATACAAGAGAGGTTTATGAAGATGACGAGGTATGAGAAAGCGATAAGAATTCCTGCATGGTAACAACCTGTTCTTACGCATCCAAAAGGTCTTGCTAATTCTGTCGTCAAGCTCTATATTTATAGAGCTTGAGGCGTGTGCAATCCATGCCATGTAACTGCCTCTGACAAGTTTGTTGAAGGTTATTGTCGAACGATGTAAAATGTGGCCGGGACCGAGGCGTGGCCTGCGTGATCTGGCCCGAAGCGTGGGGCACGTGGACTGTAACCGTTTGAGCAGAATCATGGGACCACTTGTCAAACGCCCTATTATTTCGCCTAAGTCCAGCTTCGATCTCATTGCGGAACATCGGATCAATTTATCTCAAATATGCTAAGCTGGGGATTTTGGGCCTCGCGAATTCACATTTTATTACCTGGGTCGGCCCAATCGTATATAGACCTTGCCCATTGTAAGGTACCTGGTCCTAAAATTCTCATTAGTAGCCTTTCAACTTCAATTAAATGCAATTAAAACATCTCAAGTTTACAATATCGTTTATGATTGACACATTAATGAACTCGTAAATTTTTAATATTTTATGCACAATTCTCGAAAATTAATGGTAAATTTTGTATAATTTTTCAAACGGATCTTATTTGCGTATTTTGTGAAAGGTTTTCAAATGGTTTTCAACTTATGGCAAATTTGTGCTAGAATATCAGGGGTAAAAAACAAACTATATTGATAACTTTATGTGTCATTCTTGCAATTTCGTAAGTTGGAGGTCATACCCTTTACACAACTCGTAAGTTTGGGGGTTAATTATGCAATTTTCTCGATCACTAATATTAAAGTTATTTTATGATAAAAATATTGAGTATGCTATAAATCCAAATATTAATAGAATCAATTATTTTTATTTTAATGTATTTTTATTTCACCCAATGAGAACTTTAATACATATTTAGAGTTTGTTTAAACATAATTGTTTAATATTTATTGTTCTTTTGCATCACCTATTATATCTATGAATTTGAATGTTACTATCATTGTGAAGTTTAACGGGTTAAATTATGTTGATTGCTCTGAATAAATTATGTACCACTTAGAAGTTTAGTGACTTTATTAGATGATAAACCTATACCTTTAGATGCAAGCACCGATAGAGAAAGAATGTTTTATACCACATGTGAATATTCAAACCGATTAAGCTTACTACTGATGAGAATGACTATTGTGGATAATAATATTAAGCTATCAATCTTGAAAACCGAGAATGTTAAAGAATTTATGAACTCCGTAAAGTCAAAGTCTCGTTATAAAAGTGGTGAACAAATCAGCTGTAAGACTCTAATTGAACATTAAATACCATGAAGTTTGTTGTTAGTTGTGTTATGCAAGACCACATAACTGAAATGATGAATATTGTGACAAGATTTGATGCTATTGGAATTATGGTAAATGAAAACTTCATTTTGCAATTCATTATAAATTTTTACCTTCTCGATATAGTCTATTTCAGATTACTTATAATTCCATTAAAGATACGTGTAATGTCTCGAAATTGCAATTTATGTTGGTTCAAGAGGAGATAATATTTAATAAATAAGGAAAAGACATAGTCAAAATCATAAATGAAGTTGATGGAAATAATAAGCAAAAGATACATAAGGCGAATTATAGGCCAAAGTCTCATGCATCTTTGTCAACGAACACCATAAGTTCCTTATGATGTTTATGTGATACTTTTTCAAGAAACAATGACACTTACAGAAAGATTATAAGAGATTTATGGAATGATTAGAAATGAAAGTTAAGATTTATGCTTACGTAAGTATTGAATCAAATCTTACATAAGTTCATTAATACTTGGTGGCTTAACTCGGATAGTACTATTCACCTTTCTAATACTATGCAGATATTCCATATGATCCAAACCACAAATCCAAATGAAAATCGATTTGTGCATATGGGGAATCGCGACAACGCTAATGTTGAAATCATCGGAACTTAACGTTTGGTTCTTGATACAGGTCATGTTTTGAATCTTTATGACAATCTTTATATTCATACTATTTACATAAATTTAGTTCATGTTTCGAGACTCACTAATAATGCGTACTCTTTTATGTTTAGAAATAAGAGATTTAATATATTCGAAATTAATCTTCATATGGGTTATGGTAATCGCCTTAATGGTCTTTATATGCTTAATCTTGATAACCATTTTGATGAAACCGTGTTAATTATGCATCAAGTTAGTGGTAATAAAATAATATTGGCCAATGAAAATTCCGTTTCTTTATAGGCTATGCGCTTAGACCATATTTCCCGAGAAAGAATTTAACGATTGGTTAAAAATGAAAATTTACAGAACTTGTATTTTAAGAAATTCAAGGTTTGTGTTAGTTGTGTTTAAGGAAAGTTTACAAAACAATTTATCAATGAAAGATGATGTGTTGATGATTAAAATGCTTATCCCTTTAATTTTCGAGGAATTAATATTAGAAATTGAGGTTAAGTGATAATCTAAGTGTTCAGTTGGTGGGTATGACAGATCAGGGAGATCAAATACACTTTGTTTGGAAAACTCTGTTTGGTCGGTCTGCATAATCAATCATGGGTACTGGATGGCTAATGTCGATCGGAGGAAACCTAACATGAAGCGATGATATGATAGGTTTGATCGGTATAGTCAACCAATCAAGGATACCGATCGAATGATTGTGCTAAATCTATTTGATAGCAGTCATGTTAGAGATCGAGAATACATCGTATCTTATTGTTATATATTGAAGAAAATATGTTTTATCTAGTTGGTTACATATACGTAAATAATATATGAAGATATATATTATAACCTAAATATATGGAAGACTGTCAAAGATATAGAGGGAAAATATTGTTGAATATTCTTTAGATTAGATTATGCAAATTGCAGGTCTCGGGAATACAATTGTAACAAATCAAATGTGTAACATATTGTTACATATTCTTATTTTGATAGTAAGTTCACGACCGAAATTTATCGGACACGTAGTTTTTCATTGTTTTGGGTTTAAACGCAAAACCTTTTGTTTTCTACCTTTATTTTTTTATGTTTGGTTGTTATTGTATTAATTATATCGAGTCCTGAATAAAGGGAATTCTTTCTTCGGATGAATTTTTCCCAACAACTCATACTTAGACAAGCTCCATAATGCCTCGTAGTATGCCGATCCTCGTGCCTTCGGTTCTCATGGATTCTTCTAGAATCATGTATTTGGCATTAGCTAGGCTTATAATTTCAATCTAGGAATGAGAAATTCTTCTAGATATATTGTTGGATATTGGCACATAAACAATGTTTATAATACTTTTGACTCTTCTCTATTAGACGAGTTTAAGAACAATAAAACAAAATATTTGGAACTATCCGAAATTTCTGGACATGTTGTTGAGTTTGTTATATAATAATAATATATTAGAATTTTATTGATTTTACTATTAATAATAATAATTATTATTATTTGTGTAAGATTTTTTCTTTTGGGATCAAGTCTTAAATCCCCTATAAGAATCAGAATATATGAACCAAAATAAATTATATTCCATACTCAATCCTTCAGACGAATCGGAGCAGGAAATTCCAATTCGGGGTTGGGGCTCCGGTCCTACCTGCAATCTCTATCTTTATTAACTTCTTTTCACTAAGTATATGTATACATTTGAGCCATTTTTCGGGAGGAGGAAGCATCGCTAGAGTATTCACGATGTATTGATGAGAAGGGTTGAATCGGGTTCGGTCCAACTTGCCGATTAGCCGATGTTGTATGGTTAACCACACATTTAGCAAATCCTCCTTCGGAACGCTATCCAAACATAACATGACCCCACTTATAAAGAGATTGTTACTTATCCACAATAGCGCACTCAATGGTCCGGACTGCTATGTAGTATAACTAACGACATCCCAATAACCTCTTACCCCTTCGGTACCCGACCAAAAACAATTTAAAAAACATCTCTAAAGTCGGTTCTATATACACATAACTACATGAAAATAGTGCATAGGTTGGACAATGGATCTCCCGAAACACGGCTGCTACAAAAGGATGTATCGGAAATCTTAAGCCACACTTCATGGACACATAACTAACTAGAATGAAGTTAGGAGGAGTTATCATTTTTGCAGGAATGATACAAGGAACATCTTCTTCTCCCCTCAAAATCGAATAATGGGCGGGGATAGAAAATTTGATCCGAAGTTCTTCGGTATCAATTTCAGACAAGACTGGGTATATAACCTTGCGAGGAGCCATAGTGTTTCACCATAATTGTGTTAAGTGTGGAGATCAGTATTGATATCGATCGGTCACACTTGGATGATGATCGACAATGTGTTCAATCGGGGCACACATGGAAGACGGGATGGTCGGTATTGGTACCGATCGATTTAGGACCGAAGTACGCAATACCAAATGTGACAAAGGGACCGAAGCAATCGGTAGAGGATCGAAGCATGTGATCTGAAGATATGAGATGGAAGCAATCAATCGAGGATCGAACTGAGATATGGTGGGGCCCATTGGTCAAAGATATCATCAATTATGGAAGGAGATATCGAAGGAAATAATATCATATCAAATATATATATATGGATGCATATATATGATTTGATTATGGATAATCATATATGGAGATATGATCAAATATTAGGAATATTTGTTTGTTACTTTAATATATCAACCACATCATCTATATAAAGGGGTCTTAGGGTTCATTGTCATGTACTTCAATACTCTTGTATTCCGAGTTTTCCTCTTCGTGTGTGTGTGTTGTAATCTTCTCAAGTGATAGTGAATTTGGCAGTTTCCGCCGGTCACGTGGTTTTTCCCTTTCTGGGTTTCCACGTTAATATCATGTGTCGTTGTTTTCTCTTTGCTTTAATTCTCGGGTTCTTAATCTATCGAGGTTGTTCCCATACATGTTTAATCCCCAACAATTGGTGGTGGCTGTGGGGTAGTAGTGGTGCAATCGGCGATGGGTGACAATAAGGGAAGCATAATGATGTTTGACGGATCTGATTTTGCCTATTGGAAAATGTAAATCTGTAATACCCTCTATCGGAATGATTTAGGGGAATCGTTAGAAGAAAAGAAGCCGACAAAGATGGAGGATGCGGATTGGCAGAAATTGGATCGCAAGGCGTTGGGGATCGTTCAACTATCGTTGTCGAAGAAGGTGGCGTTTAACTACAACAAACATACGACGACGCACGGTATGATGAAGGCGATGTCCGATATGTACGAGCGGCCATCATCAACAAATCATGTGATTTTGATACGGCAGTTGTATACCATGACGATGGGAGATGGTGCCTCTGTTGTAGAACATTTGAATGATTTCTGCAATCTTACCAACCAGTTGTCGCTGGCTGGACATGTCATGGATGATGACACGCAGGACGTTGATGTTCTTGGTACCATGCCGGAAAGCTGGGTGACGATGTTTGATATCATCAGTAGTCAACCGGGGAAACTCAATTTCGATGATGTGCGGACTCGACTCATGAGTGAGGAATTGAGACGAAAGCATAAAGGGGATACCAAAAGTAATGCATTGGGGCAGATTCTTCCCAGGGTTGGAAGAATAACCGAGGGCAGAATGGCTAGAGCAGGGCCCGATCAAAGAATCGGGGGGATCCCGATTGCTAGAATTGCGGGAAGAAGGGACACTTCTGCAGGGAATGCAAGGAGCCGAAGAAGGAGGAGAATTCAGCATCGGTAGCGGTTGAATCTGGCGATGCACTTGTACTCTGTCTCGAGAGTCCAGTGGAGTCATGAGTGGTTGACTCAGGTGCATCCTTTCACTCATGTTTTAACCAGAAGTTGTTTAAGTCTTTCAAGGCAGGGAATTTCGGGAAGGTTTATCTTGCCGATGGGAAGTTCCTAGAGATCACAGGTCGGGGTGATAGACATATTCGATCCTCAAATGGTTACTGTTGGACCATGGAGGATGTGATGTATATACCAGAACCGAGTAAGAACCTGATATCGGTCGGACAGTTGGATTCCAATGGGTATCGAATGTCTTTCGAGAGCGGTCTGTGGAGAGTGACCAAAGGGGATTTGGTCATTGCTAAAGGAATCAAGTCAGGAACTTTGTACGTGGAGAAACCGACCGGGGCAGATGGGGACCGATCCACTCTTACTACACTGGAGACCGATCGGTCCCATGAGGGCCGATCCACGGAGGACCGAAGGAGGTTGCTGAGGATGTGACACGATCACCTTGGCCACATTAATGAGAAGGGCATGAAGATCATGGCCCAGAAAGGCTTATTACCGACCATTGAGGACAAAGAGGTTGGGTTTTGTGAAGATTGTGTGCTTGGCAAGCAGAGGAGAGTAACATTTACGAAGATGAAGCGGGATCGGAAAACCAGCAAACTGGAACTTGTGCATACCGATGTCTGGGGTATGGCACCAATCGAGTCCGTTGGAGGCTCGAAGTATTACGTTACCTTCATTGACGACTGTACCCGTAAGGTATTGATCTATTTTCTAAAGAAGATATGTGATGTGTTCTAGGTATTCAAGAGGTGAAAAGCAAAGATGGAGCTCGAGGTTGGAACCAAGTTGAAGTGTATGAAATCAGACAATGAAAGAGAGTATGATGGGGATGAGTTCAGAGATTACTGTTTGGCGAACGGTATTAAGTTAGAGAAATCGGTCCCGAACAAGCCGAGGCAGAATGGAGTTGCCGAACAAATGAACCGAACATTGAATGAGAGTTCCCGATCGATGAGATTGCACGCTGGTCTACCAAAGACCTTCTGGGCGGATGCTGTGAGTACAGCAGCATACCTGATCAATCGAAGTTCATCGGTACCACTGGGTTGCGAGTTGCTGGAGAAGAAGTGGACTGGGAAGGAAGTGAAGCTGGATCATCTCAAAGTGTTCCGTTGCATTGCGTATGTCCACATAGACCCTGAGAAGAGGGATAAACTTGATGCTAAAGTTGTAAAGACTATTTTTGTTGGTTATGAGATTAATTATTTTGGTTACCGATCATGGACCGAAGGGAAGAAAATAATTAGATCGATCGACGCGACCTTCAACGAATATAAACTTTACAAGGATACAATCGCAAAGACTAAGGAGAAGTCTACCGAGGTGATAGTGGTGATACCATCAAGTGGGAGCAGTGGACCTCTGGACCGATCGGAGGAGCCGATCGGTATCACTTCTGACGAGGAGTCAGAATCTCAGTCTGATCGGTCCGATACCGATTAGCAGAATGAAGACCAGGCGTCAGATGACAATGTCGAACAAGTCACTCCTGTGTTGAGGCGGTCAACCAGGGAGAGGAGATCACCCGATCGTTACACTCCTGCAATATATCATACATTGCTGACTGATGATGGCGAGCCAGAGAATTTCCGAGAGGCTGTTGAGTCTCATGAGCAGGAAAAGTGGGAGCTTGCTATGGAAGACGAAATGGCGTCCTTGTCAAAGAACAAGACTAGGGTCTTGGCTGAATTGCCGAGGGGACATCAGGCCTTACTCAACAGATGGGTCTTCAGAGTAAAGCAGGAGGCAGATGAGTCCAAACGTTACAAGGCGAGACTAGTGTTCAAAGGATTCTTGCAGAAGAATGGAATTTACTATTTCTAAGTATTCTTACCGGTCGTCAAGATGACGACGATCAGGGTGATTTTGAGTATAGTAGCTACGGAGAATCTCCATCTTGAGCAAATGGATGTGAAGACGGCTTTCCTTCATGGTGACTTCGTGGAAGAGATTTACATGGCACAACCCGAGGGGTTTAAGGCGTATAGAAAATAAAATCTAGTCTACAAATTGGTAAATAGTATGAAACAAGCTCATCGGCAGTGGTATTTAAAGTTTGACTCCCTAATGACCGAACGGGGATTCAAAAGATGCAAGACAGACAACTGTTGTTATCTCCGATGGGGCAAAGGGACATATGTAATCCTTCTACTGTATGTCGATGACATGTTGATCGCATGAGGTGACATGGAGGAGATAAAACATGTCAAGCAGGAGTTGTCCGAAGCATTCGAGATGAAGAACCTGGGACCGGTCAAACAAATTATGGGAATGAGAATCTCGAGAGATCTGCAGAAGGGTACACTTACCTTGTCTCAGGAAAAGTATATTGAAAAAATGATTGATCGGTATCAAGTGGGAGACTTGAAGGTTACTAAAACATCTTTGGGAGCACACATGAAACTCTCAAAGGAGCAGTCGCCGATGACCGACTAGGAGGCCGAAGAGATGAAGAACGTGCCCTACTCTTCAGCGGTCGAGAGTTTGATGTATGCAATGGTTTGTACAAGACATGATATTGCACATAGAGTGGGAGTCGTGAGCGAGTTCATGTCGAACCCAGGGAAAGAGCATTGGGAAGCAGTGTTATGGTTGCTACGATACCTCAAAGGGACATCAGGGTGGGAGTTGTGTTTTAGAAGGGGACTGATCGATCTAACAGGGTACGTGGACACCGACCTTGGAGGAGATCTGGACGATCGGAAGAGTACATCGGGGTATGTATTTACTATTGGCGGTACAACTGTTAGTTGGAAGTCGAAGTTGCAAAAGTGTGACTCACTTTCCTCCACTGAGGTAGAATATGTTGCGATTTCGGAAGCATGAAAGGAGATGGTGTGGCTCCAGAATTTCCTGATGGAGATCGATAAATGGACCAATCTGTGGACTTTGTACAGTGACAGTCAGAGTGTCATTTGTTTAGCGAATAACCCAGTATTTCATGCTAGGACGAAGCACATTGAGTTGAAGTATCAATATATTAGGATCTGCTCAAGAGAAAGACGTTTCAGTTGATGAAGATCAAATGCACTGAAAATCCGGTAGACATGCTGACGAAGGGAGTCACTATGGCGAAGCTAGAGCTGTGCGTAGCTCTAGTTGGTCTCACCAAGTGAGTTGGTGAGCGGGAACTATCAAGAGAAGTTTCATTATCGATCTCCAAGTGGAAGATTGTTAAGTGTGGAGATCGGTATTGGTATCGATCGGTCACACTTGGATGACAATCGGCAATGTGGTCGATCGGGGCACACATGGAAGACGGGATGGTCGGTATTGGTACCGATTGATTTAGGACCGAAGTACGCAATACCGAATATGACAAAGGGACCGAAGCAATCGGTAGAGGACCGAAGCATGTGATCCGAAGATATGAGATTGAGGCAATCGGTCGAGGACCGAACTGAGATATGGTGGAGCCCACTGGTCAAAGATATCGACAGTTATGGAAGAAGATATTGAAAGAAATAATATCATAACAAATATATATATATATACGCATATATATGATTTGATTATAGATAATCATATATGGAGATATGATCAAATATTATGAATATTTGTTTGTTACTTTAATATCTCAACCACCTCATCTATATAAAGGGGTCTTAGGGTTCATTGTCATGTACTTCAATATTCTTGTATTCCGAGTTTTCCTCTTCGTGTGTGTGTTGTAATCTTCTCAAATGATATTGAATTTGGCCGTTTCCGCCGGTCACGTGGTTTTTCCCTTTCTGGGTTTCCATGTCAATTTCTTGTGTCGTTGTTTTATCTTTGCTTTAATTCTTGGGTTCTACTTAATCTATCGAGGTTGTTCGCACACGTGTTTAATCCACAACAAATTGTTCTTAAGTTCAACTTCATTACGACCTATCACAAGTGACATTTAGTTCGATTTGATTCATAAGATCAAATCATTGTTATGCTATTTTATTTTATATTTAAAAATATAAAACTTTTTAAATATATAATATATTATATAACAATCCTCAAATATTTAAAAGGTTTTATTAGTTTTGTTATTACTATAAAAAGTATAATAATTATCATTTATAATTATTAGACTTTTCTTTATTCACATAAATCCCCTATTCTTTTTCATATTCTATTGGTATAGTTATACACTAGAATATGCTATGTGGCTAAACTCATCTATAATTAGATGGTGTTGAGAAGAGAAAACACAAAAATATCGAGAATATATCTTTTTAGTTTCGATCTTTGTCCTGTTTTGAATTCTGGGTTCATCGTATATCAATAATTTTTTTTAAGATTGTTATCTCTGAATCAAATGTCTATTAAAATAATCATATATTGATTTATAGATAACTATATTAAGAACATTGGTTGATATACGATGAACCCTAATTCAAAACAGAAAAAGATCGAAACTAAAAATATATATATTCTCCATTTTTTGCTGTGTTTCTCCTCTCATTACTCTATCTATTTATAGATGAGTTTAGCCACTTAGCCAATTCTAGTCTATAACTATACCAATAGAATAGGAAAAGGAACAAGGGATTTAATTGAATAAAAAGAAAAAGTCTAATAATTATAAATGATAATTATTATACTTAGTAACAACAAAACTAATAAAACCTTCTAAATATTTGGGGATTTTTATATAATATATTATATATTTACATTTTTTTTTATCTTTTTAAAGATAAAAACAATACGAGAACAATGATTTATCAAATTGGAATAAGTGTCGATTGTGGTACGTCGTAATGACGTTGAACTTAAGAACACTTCGATGAAACTGATGCCCTCTAAGATACAAAAGCAACAGGGTCTTTTACTCATGAACAATGATCGTTCTCGATGAACCCATAATCAAAGCGGGGAAAAATATCAAAATAGAATATAAGTGTGAATAATGAACATGATCGCACAATTATATTCAATGGTTCATATAAGTTATATGTTTCATCATTGTATATGTGTAATTAATCTCATTATTTATAGGTTTGGTTCCTACTTCAAAAGACATCATATTCGATGCGTTTATATTATGTGATTGAATTTAGAATCTCAATAAAACATTTTAAATATGTGGGGTTGTTATATAATAATATATTTAAAATGTTTATTGATTTTACTATTATTAATAATTAGTATTATTTGTGTAAGACTTTTTCTTATGGATCAATGCTTCATTCCCCTATATTTCTCCTATCATATTGGCAAAATGTAGCGGAGAGATTCCACATTCAACCATGTCACTCATTCAATTTTCTATAAATAGGGTAGTAGGGCTTACAATTGAATATAACGAGACATAGAGACTACTTATATTCTTTGGTTTTGATCTTGTTATGCCCTTTGATTCTAGTTTTACAGATAAAGATCATTGTTCCTAAGCAATGAGGTTTGTTGCTTGTGTATCCTGGATGACACCGATTTCACTAGAATTGTAGTTAAGTTTAATGTCATTACGACGTTGAACAACTCATTTACTATAATTCATAATCCTTCTTATAAACCAATCAAAATCACATCAAGTTCAATAACTTCACAAGTTGGGCTTGACAATTTAAAAAGGTGGATTACCAGATGGTCAATTTCATTAAGTGCGACTCACCCGATAAGGTCACTCAGAATTTTCCGAACCCGCTCAAGTATCATATCGAAATTGTAGTTTGATAGAAATTTTGACTGGAGTGTGCACGAATATAGCGTATAAGAGGAGACCGTAAATGACTTGAACATGTCTTTTACTATGACACTCATTTCCTCTTATAAACCAAACCAGCCAAATCAAATTTCTGATATGCTATAATGTCATATTTTAACACACTCACTCAAGTCCAAATAATTGATAAATTTGAACTTACGAATTGAAATGAATTGAATTTTTCGGTATTGATAATCAGGACTTCGATCAAACTAGCTCCAAACAATATATGTTATATTTGTGCACACTCCCAGCATAAATTTTTCCGACTCTATAAATTTAACATGGTATCGAAATGGTTAGGAAAATCATGAGTGACCTTTCCGGGGTTAGTCTAGATGAATGAAATTGAACGATTGGAAATCCACTGATTTTAATGGTCAAATCTAATTTATCATGTGATTGGACTTTAGTGGTGTGTGTTGAAATATGAACATTTGCCCCATATTGATAATATGATCTAAATTAGATTGGTTTATAAGAGAGATTGTTAACCATATTAATAAACATATTCAAATTTTTTACGATATAATTTCTTTCTTCTTATAAGTTATATTCGCGTACACTCCAATTTACTCAACTCTATAAAGTTAACACATTTAGACCATTAACCACTATCCAGTTTATCAAACTTATATATCTTCGCCTTATCCCTTTCATATGTAAACAACGTTTTTATGCCAATGGTTTTTGTGAAGCAACAACAAAGTTACCTTATCTTAGGAGATCTATGTGATTGGCCCGCTTCAAGATATTTGTAGATCTTTTCTGTAAATATCTAGTGGCACAAGCGTGGCATCAAGATTCGCACTTTACTTCCTTTATATATAAAGAAGATTGGGCATAACCGCTTACTCCCCGTTTCTCTCTCGGCCATTGAATCCTTCTTGTTATCTTGTTTATCCAATGGATAATCGCCAGACAGTTAATGGCGTCGTTGTGGATTGGGAAGAAGATTTGCCGTCGCCGGACGATCTGACGCCTCTGTCTCAGCCTTTGATTCCGGCGGCATTGGCTTCCGCATTCCAAATTTCAGCGAAATCGCTAGAAATTGATTGCGAATCAGAGATTTTCAGTTCTCAAAGTAACTATAATGGATCTGAATTGAGCAATTGTCGACGGTCGAAACAAATCGGTGATTTGTTGATTCAGAAGGGCGGTGGGATGAGCAAAAGATTGAAGAGATCTAGGGTTGCTTGGACTCCGCATCTGCATAAGCGATTTGTTGAGGTTGTGACTCATTTAGGGTTAAAAAATGCTGTGCCTAAGTCAATTATGCAGTTAATGAACGTAGAAGGTTTAACAAGAGAAAATGTTGCTAGCCATTTGCAGAAGTACAGATTGTATGTAAAGAGAATCAAAGGATTGTCTAACCAGGCCGATCATTTGTCACACCGGAGCTTTATTCACTCTTCCCCGATTCACCGGATTCAGATGCCGATTCCGGTGGTGAATCCTCATCAATTGCAGATGGGAATACCTATAGATTATTATTGGAAAAAGTATGTGAAGATTGAGAAGTATAACAGAAAATGGTCATCTAAAGGTAAGTGTTAGTGGAAAATGAAACAAAGTGGTATTGTTCTTATGTTATTGGTGTTCTTAAGAGTGTGATCTTGAGATGTTTGTCTATTCATGTATTGTTCTATTGAGGTGTTTTCTCTTCAATAAAGTGATCACAATTTATACTTAATGAACCGGATACCCGGTACCGGTACAAGTAAATCACTTCAACTTAAAATTTGATCTGATCTAATATACGTAGTGTTGTACTTAGACACGACTTGTCCCAATACGGCTATTTTACAAAAATATCTACCGTCAAAAACAATTTTTATCAATCTACCTATCTAATACAAAAATCTTTTGCAATTTTTACACTTTGATTGATAGATTGACAAATCAATTTCTCTGTGATGGGTAAAATGGCAATACAGGCGTCCCAATACAACGTGGGCTGGTTCATGAATGCTAAATAATGGAATGGAAGGAAAACCTTAAGTAATGGAACGATCTTGAAAGATCAGATCGGGTTTGTGGGAGATATAGAGGATCTTAGAATGAGTTTGACGGGATCAAAGGCACGCGGGTCTTATAAAAATTGAAAATTGTCATACCATTATGAGCAGTCAAGGCTGGTGTTACCGATTTGTGAGGATCTAACGACCATATTAGCGATATATAGGGAGTTAGTAAATGGCATTTGAAAACATTTAGAAATCTATTAATATAAGATTTGAATGAAATGAGTGAACTTTTCCATATTAAATTTCTTTAGTTAAGTACTTCTCCCATTAGATTCTTTCAAGTTTTGTCACGTGATTGTTATAGTGCATGTATCTAGAATTTCTTCTATCGGAACTATAGATCTTGTTTTAAAATATTTTCCAGATAAGTCAATTATTTAATTAGATTTTTTTTAATTTACATTTGTTGTTGTTGTTGTTAAGACACAAAGAATTATGAGGTTTGGTCCATATTGTGTAGACTTACGTCATCGGGAAAATAAAACTCTACATATATGTTCACTATAATAAAGTTCAACAGTACAAATATAGTCTTTTTTATAAAAATAAATTATCTAATATTAATCAGATTGAGAAACGAGTCTAACATTGAAAACCGCAACAAAAAGGTGAAACACTATTCACTGCAATAATTCACCATATATTTGTCCTCCAAATGAAATTCACCACGGAAATTCAGATCGTGGTATGTTTCTCCGTAATCAAAATAAATGATCTATCGAAAGTCCGAACAATTGAATAAATATGAAATCTCCAAAGCGAGGGTTCTACCGTGAAACACTATTCACGCCGAAAAAACTATTCACACAGATTACTATTGTAATGATCCGAAAATTTAGAGAAACTACAATATTAAGAGTTTAATATAATAACGACGAATTTCAAAAAACTCATTATAAGGTGGATGGATTGTTATAAAGCAAAATTTTAGGAGAATTAGATAACTTATAAATATTATTGAGTATATAATATGAATATACTAAAATTGAATATATTAGATATATATTTTAGTTTCAATGTAATAGAAATGAGTAATTATATTAATAAATGGATGATATAAATATATGTTGTGAATAATAATAGTAATATAGTTAGGATCTATAATATTAATTTACAAGATATTATATTAGAATAAAATAGTAGCTATTAAAATATTTGATAAAGTTTATAATATTATAAGGAGTGAATTAATCAATTTTGTGTAGACAAGATAAATTAAGTTATGCTATAAGAAGTAAAATTTCATCAAGTGTTTCACGATTTAGGTTAAACTAGATCGAATTGAGGTTGAAACGTAATAATTAAATTTAAATCATACGTGATTGTGAAACGATACTTTAAATTAGATAATTACTAAATAATATATGATTATTGGGCATAATATTAGATTTGAAGGCCCATACAATTTGATCCATCATACCATTCTAGGTTTTAATAAATAAGGGGATAATGGGTAAAATTAAAAAGAATGAATGAGGGAGAAGCTGTGTAGCTAGGACTCGGCATATCTGAGGACGAATGCGCGTTAGAAGCAATGGTGCGGCCAGACTCATTATGACACTTAATATGGACCGTGTTTTTTTTCTTTTTCTTAATTTAATATTTAATTCATTGCACATCTTTTTTTATTAATTTATCTCATTAATTTTCATTCATGTGCGCCGCGGCTTCTTGCTCTTGTCCTCCCTTAACATTTTTTTTTCAGATTCCAACTTCTTAACAATTCAATCCCTAAATCTCTCAAGAGCTTGCTTCTTAGCATCCGAGATCCGATTGTGCGGTTAGTTGCTAACTGCTAAAACTTTTATCCGTTTTCAATTTTTATTTTCATTCTAATATGTAACACTAATGTCATTTATTGATGAACTTATATGAAATTAAGTTTGGAAATAGATAAAATCGAATGGATTTGTGCTTAAAATGTATAGTGTTGATGGAATTTTTTGTAATTTAAAGATTGATTTATGTAATCCGTATACTTGTTTTTAAAAAGTAGAGATAAATCATTATTTTCATATTCCCTTAACTTTGTTTCACAAAAAACTTTGGCTTTCATTTTTCTATTTTAGTATACAATTTTATATTTGTGTTGTAGATTATATACTTATGGATATAGATGTAGAAGATGTAAATGATGATGTTGTCTCATCACAAGTAATCCGTCTACTATGGAGCTACGTCACTAAGTTGAGGAAAACTTCAGAATCTGGTGGTAATATCTCTTTCAAATGTATATTTTGTGAAATACAATTTGTTGGTTCATATTCGAGGGTGAAAGCACATCTATTAAGACTTGCTGGAAAAGGAATAAGAACATGTCCAAGTGTATCAAATGCGAAGATTGCTGAAATGAGAAAGTTAGTTGAAGAATATGACAACAGAATTAAAGAAGGAAAATGTCGAACCAATTCAAGTTCTATTCCGCTACCTTCGTCTAGTAAATGTAGTGCATCTACTTATGGTTCATCTTCAAATCCCACTTGTGATTCTACAATGTCTCAAAGATTTGAAAATCTTCATTCTTCTTCACTAAGAACACCGATTTCAAATAAAAGAGCAATGAGTCAATCTACTTTAGATTAAATTTTTAATATGCAAAACAGAGAAAAATCAGATCTTCTACTCGCTAGAATGTTTTTTGCAGGTGGTATTCCATTTAATTTTGCACGTTGTTCATATTATCAAGAAGCGATTACTTTTTTTGCTTAAACACCACTTCCATGTATATATATCTACATTATATTTGTCATACATTTTATATTAAAATCATTGTTTTATATTGATAATATATTTTGGTATATTATAGGATATATCCCAACAGGTTACTCTCTTTTGAGAACAAAATTTGTGGAACAAGAACGGGCAAATATTGATAGGTTATTAGAACCAATTAAAGATAGTTGGGAAACAAAATGTGTTACCATAATGACCGATAGATGGTCTGATCCTCAAAGACGGCCTTTAATCAACTTCATGGCAATCAATTCTAATGGAACAATGTTTTTAAAGACGATAAATTGTGAAGGGGAAACAAAAGATTCTTTTTTTATTTATGATTTGATTAAATAAGTATTACGAGAGATGGGGGTTTCTAATGTAGTTCAGGTTATCACACACAATGCAAGCAATTGTAAAAGTGCCGGCGAACTTATTAAACACACATATCCTCATATATGTTTTTTTTATAGTTTTATTAAAAGATAACCTTCAACTTTATATGAATGTATTTTATAGGTTTTTTGGATTCCTTGCATAGTGCATACATTAAATCTTGCACTAAATAATATTTGTTCGTCTAAAGCCACAGAATCAAATACTATTGGATTTCAACAATTATATTGGATCAGCGAAATAGTTGCAGTGGTGAAACAAATAAAAAATTTCATCATGAATCATCAAAAGAGACTAGCTTTATTTAACACTTTCTCTTATTTAAAATTTCTTAGTATTGCTGAAACTAGATTTGCTTCCGCCATTGTTACACTTCGACGTTTCAAATCTTTGAAGCATTCATTGCAAAGTTTGGTAATTAGTAAAGAATGTTTTTCATGTCGTGGTGATGATCATAAGAATGCTATGGTAATCAAAAGCAAAATATTATATGATTCTTTGTGGGTTGCAATTGATTATATTATTGAAGTTATTGATCCAATTTATGAGATGATTAGGGTATGTGATACAGATAAACCTACTCATCATTTGATTTATAGCATGTGGGATTCTATGATAAATAGGGTGAAATCATGTATTTTCAAACATGAGCATGAGATGAGAGGAACAAATGGTGAATCACAATTTTGGAATGTTATTAGTGATATTTTGAACTTTAGAATAACCAAAAGTATTACTAATTTACATGTTGTTGCTCATTTTCTAAATCCAAGGTAATTTAGTATTGTGCATGCATTTGTTTTCATTGGAACTTACTTAATGAAGTGTTGGCTTATTTTAGGTGCACAATTAAAGAATGGAAAGAAGAACATTCAACTTTACAAAGACTCGATTTTGATCCTTTCATTGCAACGAAGAGATAAGAGTTTATAGAGCGTTATTTTTCGGATGATGATACCAAAACACAGGTAAAACAAGAGTTTTGTAAATTCTTGGGATGTTATGAGGAGTTTGGTGATCGAGTATCAATGACAGATAGATCTAGATTAACTTCGATAGAATGGTGGTATGCTCATGGAATTACCACTCCTAATCTTTTGCGTTTAGCTCTGAGATTACTTGGTAATGTATCTTCATCATCTTCGTGTGAGAGAAACTGGAGCACATACAATTTCATCCATTCAGCTAGACGAATCAAGTTGACACCAAGTCGTGCCGAGAACCTTGTTTACATACACAACAATCTTCGTCTTCTTTCGAGAAAGACACCAAAATACATAGATGGTGAATCTAAAATGTGGGATGTTGCAGGTGATGGTTTCGAGACTTTAAGTGATGTTGGTATTTTGGAGATTGCAAATTTATCACTTGACGAGCCGGACTTTGAAAAAGTTATATTTGGTGATGTATGATCTATGATCTATGATGTATCCTTATTTTGTCAACATTAACAATCTAGTTTGTTTAATTATGACTTTTAATGAATGATGTTTGTTGTGACTTTTATTAAATATTTTTTTAATTCATAGAAAATTTAATTCCATATATTAATAGACGTGTCGGAAATCCGACTCTTCAAAATACAACGAGTCGAGTCAAAAAGAGTCGAATTTACGTGTCCATGCTACGCTGGGGAGAAGTGCGGCTGCGTGGGAGAAATGAAATTAGAGAAATGCCTTTGTTAAATGATGATTTGTGGAATGAACTTGAGATGGTTGCACGAGTCATGTTAGTCGGTAGCTATATGGTGAATCCATGCATCTTCTCTTCGCCTAATGGACGGTTAGTTTTCTTGATAATATTCCTCCTTCAATGACAATAGAATTGTGAAGGAGAATAGAATAGAATATTGATAACTCAACTTACTGAATTCAATACGAGAAGCTCGTGTGTTGTTCATGGTGTGAAAGTTGAATGTTGATACAACCANCAACCATACAATCCTTAAACTGTAAGTCATGGTGTTTATAACATTAAAGTTGATGGTAAATAACACACATTATATTAACTTCAAGTATTTTGTATGTAATTTTAAAATTTTAGAACACTTCTTTAACACTATTTTAAAGTTCAAGTGTTACTGACAAACAAAACTCTTGTTTAAAATGAATGCTTTTAAATAAACCATATCAAACGATAATTATAAACTTTACGAATATATCATTATTCTCTAAAAAAATAGTGTACCCGAATCGAGAAACTTGTTGTTTATAGTTGTAACATAGAAAAAAAGATATTCAATTTCATAGTAAAATGATTCACGTATCATTTTTAATGTGCATAATTATTAATGGCTTAGTGGTATTATAGGTATGGAATATTATCACTAAAAAACAAAAGGTCAAAATAATGTTTGAGAATGATGTATATAGCTATAAGAACTTTATAACTTTGGCATTTATTGGATGCCTTTTTGCAAAATCATGTAATTCCTATTTTATCATAAATGTATTGTAGAAACTGTGATCAATTTTCCTAGTATTTATCATATAGAATGTTAAGAAATTTAAACACGATCCTTATGCTGCATAAGTAGGGATTACAATTTGAGTTATCCTCCTCATTACTCGCTGGATAATCGTCAATTTGGGGGTATTTGGATAGTTAAACGGGTGATGAATATGTAACATGTTGTAAAATTACAACCCGCCTTAAACAAAACGGTTAGTAGTTTTACATACATTCATCTCGTTACCTGCATGGATTTTAGAAACAATGAAACAATTAAATCATTGCACTAACACTCAATAAAATCAAATATTGATGATATTCATTACCCTTATAAGCCTAATTAATCTCATTTTCATAAGAAATATGTGACAAATTTAACTAGAATCACATCGTAAATATATTATTACAATGTATTTTTCAATAATCCTTCAAAATGTTTAAAATAATGCATTAACACAGAGAAGTTAATAGGAAATGTAGAAAATATATCACATTTTTTTATTTTTTTGTGTTTTAAACTTTAATATTTTTAAAATTTGTGGATATTTTTTCAGTAGGTTACATCGAATATATTACCATATATGTTTTCTTCATATACAATGGTCGGGAATAACTCATATACTAATTTTTATAAGATTTAGATATAAAAAAACATTGAGAAAATGACATAATTCGTCTCCAAACTTTGATAATTTTGGTAACTTTGATTTTCAAAGTTTTTTTTAATATTTATAGTATCAAAACTTTCAATTTTTTCCACTATTCATCTCCAAAGTTTATAGAATCTCACAAATTTGAACATTTATAACTTTATTTTTCATGATTTTTAATAAGGAAAAATATTAACGAAAATTGATTAGTTGAACTAGTTTTGACGATTTATATGGATTTGAAAAAATGATTTATATTTTGAAATAACATATCTGGTAACCGTAATCCGCCCCTACTACCCGATATCGGGTTGTAATGTACCAAATTCTGGTGTCTCCCGATTTCACGTACCCATCGGTATGAAATAATTGATTATGTTTGATTATTATTTAAGGTTAAGAATCGTCATTATCGTAAAATTCAAACTTTGAGGACTAATAAAACCATTAGGGATCAAATTTACCAAAATCAGTAAACAACGGGGATCAAATGCGCTTTTATTATAATTGGGGGACTTCAATTGCTAAAATTGAAAATATTATGGTTCAAATTTGACAAACACAATAAACATTGAGGATCGATTTTGCCAAAATATAGAAAGTATGAGAAATAGTTTTGACAACTCAAAACTATGAGATCATAATTAGAAAATTTTGGGGTCTAAATTTACCAAAACTATGAAATTGTATGGATTAAATTTGTGTGTCGCCACATTAATTTATATATTATTGATGAGGGTTTCGGGACCGGGTAACCTCTGTTGGGTTAGACTCAATCTAAGAGGCTAGCCCGAATGATTAAAGATGAACTAATACGGCCCAAGATCGTCACTTTGACCCATTTGAATTAACTTACCCGAAGGTCCATTAAGAAGTTAGGACCGAAGATGGAGTTGGTCCTAACAAGGAATGCTTACGGACCGACCCAATGGGTCGGTCCAAACGGTTACAGTCATGCGTTCTAAACCTCGGGCCTCTCCATGTGTTCCACACTTCGGGTCTTGTCACATTTTCCGCGCATCGGTCCCAGCCACGTTTTAAAGCGTGCGATAATGACGTTCAACTGAATTGTCAGAGGCGGTTACATGTCGTGGATCTCAAACGCCATAAGCCCTATAAATACAGAACTTGACGACGCAATTAGCAGAACCTTTTGGATGATAAGAATAGGCCGTTACTATGCCGAGATTATTCTTATCGCTTTCTTATTCTTGTCATCTTCATAACCCTCTGCTTTTATTGTATTTGAACATTCTTATTTGATTAATGAATCGACTGTGAGCAATCTCTGTTCTTGGTCAAGTGGTTTTTTCCCCATTTCATGAGATTTTCCATTATAAATTGATGTGCCGCATTACTGTTTTCAATTTCTTAATCGTTCTCCCACCAAAAAAGAAATCAAAATCGAGTTTGTTTCTTAACGAACCGGATGACTGTTGATACCCCTAAAAAGGGACCATAACAATTATTATTTTAAAAATATAATAATTAATATATGTTACTACCACCATCTACTATATCGAACGTATTGGAACAAAATTCGGATACAATATAAAATTTATCAAATTAAAAAGTTATACTTAGATCATTAAAATATGAAATTGAGAGGTAAGAGTTTGAAAACACTTTTAATTTAATTTAAATAAGAGAAAAACTGAAATTTATATTTCAAATTTTATTGTACAATAAAATTTTATTACTGGATACCAGATATTTAAATTTATGTTTAAATAAAATATAAATTTATTTAAATCAAATTAGCAGTTTGATTATATTTCAGTTTATTCGACAAATTTATAAATTTGTCAAATATAAAATATATTTCAGTTTATAAATTTGACAAACTGAAATATAAATTTATATTATATCCAATAAATTATACAATAAATTAATTGTATCCAATCATGAAATTTATTTATTGTACAATAAAATTACCAGTTTATTCGATACATAAATAAATTTATATTTAAATAAAATATATATCTCAGTTTGAAATATTCAAATTTAAATTTGAAATATAAATTACCAGATACAATTCGCATGACTGGATCTCAAAGAACAATTTTCTATTTTCATGATTGCTTATATTTTTATTATAATATTATTCATATTCGTTCCTATTTTATTCAAATATTATTTTAATATTTATACAAAAGTTCATGTTTATTCGAATTATAAATGAATATATATATATAATTTATATTGATATTTAAACGAGGGAGCACGATAGATAAGGTGAACATTATTTGAATACGAACTATTTAGATTATATAATATCTTAATCTTCACAACTTTAATGAGTTTTTTGACAAAATACCCACTGCAATTTCACTACTTTGCCAAAATACATAGAAATGTGTCATACTTTTCTGTAAAAAATACTATACTTTATTGAGTGATGTTGTAATTGACCTTTAAACTTTATTATAGTGTAAAGACGGTGTCCTTAAAGTTTGTAAATTGCATATAAAACCTCCGAAGTTGATATAATGTGTGTGGTTGATCCCCAAACTTTTAAATGTTATAAATTACGTGGTTGACCCCCAAACTTCCAAAACCGTTTATATTTGACATTTATACTCGTTAATATTTTAAACGTCCTCAGAGTTTATATTTGACCTATTAAACTTGAAAGGATGTTATGACTATGTTTTTAAACTTTGAAAATTTTAAGAATAACGTATACATTATCAAAACCACTTATACGAAAAAAGACAAAAACCGCTACTATTCACTTGGGGGTCATTTTTGAACTGTTTAAAAACTTTGGGGACTTCTCACGTAATTTACAAACTTTGAGAACATCGTCTTTACACTATTTTAAACATTAGGGGTCAATAACGCAATTTTCTCATTCTTTATTAAAAAAGCTGTAAAAGTATATTTTATGTATTTTTAGTCTAGAATATCTAAATTAAACACATTTATTTAATATTTTGATAATTTTAATGGAAAGAATTATAATGTTCTTAATATATCAATTTCCATATTTAATCATATCTTATAAAATAGTTTTAAACAATTTTTCTAATTTTTTTCTTTTTATTTATAATTTAGGGATAAATATGTTAATTTATTTGGATTATCATATCTACATCACAAAAATGCGATGTTTTATGATGTACTTAACGAAATCTCTAAACTAATGTAAAAATATATTAAATTTTTATGATATGTACATGAAAAATCCAAATAAATTAAGATGTTTAATTTAAAACTATAAAATGACAATAAAATTAGAAAATTTATTAAAAAGTGTTTATATGATTAAATATGGAAATTGATATTATTAAATATATTATAATTTTGTCCATTAAAATCATCAAATATTAAATAAAGAAGTTTTATTTAAATATTATTCAAAAACAAAATAAAATACATATTAATTTTTGATTTTTCATACGTACCAAAATAATTACTATTTTTCATAAAATGAACCTTTTTTACATAAATGTATGACATATGTATGACACACGGATATTTTGGTATTTGAAAAGCAATGGACATTTACCCAAAATAGCCCAACTTTAATGACTGTTAAGTGTTAATTACTGGTTCGTGGAATCATTAGTGGAATACAGTTGACAGTCAACCAAAGAAATCATTCTCTTTTCCATTTTCTTTCTATAAAGAAAATGAATTTACTCTAGAATTGATATCAGTTATCACTGTACTCTACACAGAAAGTGATCCCTTTTTCTCTTCTCCTTCTTCTCTTTACTGCATTCTACCAAAGATACCTTTGAAGATTTTTTTCTGCTTTTGAGGTGACTTTCGCCGCCTACTCTGAACAACAATAGTAATTATGTACACTTATTACCTTACCGGGAGCAATTACTTATCTTTCTGTATTCATTTGTTTTGGGTTTCGAATTCCTTTGTATTTCAAATTTGGGAAAGTAACTTGTCGTAGAAATTGCGCTCTTGATCTGTGTATTTGATTTTTTTTGTTTGATTTTGGATCTAGGGATGAATTTGATATGGGTACCTGTATTTTTGTCTCTTTGTTAATGGGTTTTGTTTTCTTTTGCAGATCTGAAAAATGTTGGGTGAGAAGCAAGCAGAAGAAGCTATTGTCCCCGGTATAAACCAATTAGAAGAAAACGACGGCGAAATTCCGGCGGATGCGGAGGAACATAACGGTTTCAGCTTCAAAAACGCACTCTGGCACGGCGGTTCAGCCTGGGACGCTTGGTTTAGCTGTTCTTCAAATCAAGTATTTTCATTACTTCTTCTCTTCTTCATCATTAACCACAAAAAAATCAAGATTTCATTGTTGTTTTTGTAGGTTGCTCAAGTTCTTTTAACTCTTCCATACTCATTTTCTCAACTGGGAATTCTCTCTGGGATTTTACTTCAAGTTTTTTATGGATTAATGGGTAGCTGGACTGCGTATTTAATCAGTGTTCTTTATATTGAATATCGAACCAGACGTGAGAAAGAAGGAGCGAGCTTTAAAAACCATGTCATTCAGGTCGTATTCTAATCCCTTGTTCGAAATCCATTACTTCGATCACAAAAACATCTTATTTTATTGTAATAATTACAGTGGTTTGAAGTTCTTGATGGTCTTCTTGGTCCCTTTTGGAAAGCAATTGGTTTAGTCTTCAACTGCACATTTCTTCTATTTGGCTCTGTTATTCAGCTTATTGCTTGTGCAAGGTAACGAAATCGTCTCATTATCCGTGTTTTTCGATCGAAAATGCCTCGAATTAGATGAATATATTGAAATAATTGGATTGGTTTATAAGAGGGAACGTGGATCATAGTAAATGACTTACTCAAGTTTTGTACTGTTACGTTATTTTTGAGCGCATTTTTCATTTGAAATTGACCGGACTCTAGAAATTTAATATATATGAGTTTTTTTGTGTATTTGCAGTAACATATACTACATAAATGATCACTTGGACAAGAGAACATGGACATATATATTTGGAGCTTGTTGTGCAACCACAGTTTTTATTCCGTCTTTTCATAACTATCGAATTTGGTCGTTTTTGGGACTCGGTATGACAACTTACACAGCTTGGTACTTGACGATCGCATCGCTCGTTCATGGACAAGTCGAAAATGTGCATCATTCAGGTCCAAAGAAGCTCGTTCTTTACTTTACCGGAGCAACAAATATACTCTATACCTTCGGTGGACATGCCGTTACCGTGTTAGTTACCGTATACTTCGTACATATCGGATTTTGAATGGATCGATTCATATAAATCTTTGTTTTTATAGGGAAATTATGCATGCTATGTGGAAGCCGAGAAAGTTCAAGTACATTTACTTATATGCAACAATGTATGTTTTTACGCTTACGATTCCTTCTGCGACGAGTGTTTATTGGGCGTTTGGCGATCAACTTTTAAACCATTCGAATGCGTTTTCACTTCTTCCGAGATCCGGTTGGCGTGACACGGCCGTGATCCTTATGCTCATTCATCAGGTGATTTACTAGTTAAAATTTTAAGTTCTTGTCCATTTATTAGTGTTGTTGAATAGTGTTGTTTTAACTTATATAGTTCATCACATTCGGATTCGCTTCTACACCGTTGTATTTTGTATGGGAGAAGGCGATCGGAATGCATGATTCAAGTAGTATATTTTTAAGAGCATTAGCAAGATTACCCGTTGTGATACCGATTTGGTTCTTGGCGATCATTTTTCCGTTTTTTGGCCCAATTAACTCGGCTGTTGGGGCTCTTTTGGTTAGTTTTACGGTCTATATCATCCCGGCTCTCGCTCACATGATCACGTATAGTAAAGCTTCAGCCCGTAAGGTAAGAAACTTGTGAACCCATTCAAAATTTATGAAGAAGTATATGTGAAATGTTTGATTTACCCCCATTATGATCATATGTGAAAGGACTGATTTACCCTCACTATTTCATTTGGTTTAGAATGCTGCGGAGAAGCTACCGAAGTTCATGCCGAATTGGACGACAATGTACGTTGTGAATGCATTCATCGTGATTTGGGTTTTTGTGATCGGTTTCGGATTCGGGGGTTGGGCTAGTGTTACGAATTTTGTGAAACAAGTTGACCAATTTGGTCTTTTCGCAAAATGTTACCAATGTAAGCCTGCACCTCATAGATGATGTTAGTTGTGAATAAAAATTGTACAAAGGAGTGTTGTAATGTTTGCTTGTTTGTGAAACTTTTGGGTTCAATTACTTATAATTCCAAGTTGAAAATAAATTAATATTTAAAGTGATTTTATTATATTAAACCTATATTCTATATATACATTTATTTAAATGTTAAAGTATAACTTTAATTTTGTGGGGTCCACCATGTGTTAGAAAAAAGTGGTTTAATGTGTTGTGATTGGGCAATTGGTGTGGAAAATGAGACTTGCGTGTCACATCTTTATTGGCCCACAGCGGTCGCTTTATGATGACGTGTCTATTCTCTTTCCTTCTAACTTCTTCCCTCTCGCATATTTAATTATTTTTACATCAATAATTTCTATTGCAATGATTTGATTATTAAATTTGTTCTTTTAAGGATAAAAAATAACCGCCAATTTTGCGAAATAGTATTTTTGTAAATTAATAGTTTCCTTAATAAACTATATTCGAAAATAATTTACAGAATAATTTATGTTTATAAACTATTAGTAAAATAACTAATATTGTTCGAGAGAAAAAACGTTATAAATAATATTTTATCAATGTTTTCATATCAAACGACGGTGAAATATTGAGCAGGTTTAGAACAACGTTTTAAAAATAGTGATAAGGTGAAATGACTATACTGTGTTGTGAGGTGAGATGAACTAATTGTGATTTAAAAAAAATATTTTTGAAACAACAATGACTGATTGTGAAGTTATAAAATGATTTTTTTGCACTTATTTTTAAATATTGTGTATAACTTAAAAATGATATTTCATATTATTTTATGATAAATTCGTTATGTCAAAAACTACATTTTTAAATTGTTATATATATTTTTATAATTTGTACATGTAATTGATATAAAATAAATAGTGATTGATCAAAATTATTTTTTAAAAAACTAACTACAATTAACCAATATTAAAATTGATATTTGGAAGTTGCGTTTTGATGGCCGTTGGGTTAAACAAACTGTAAACTCACCACAGTTTTCTGCATTCATACGAACGGAGTTGTTAATGATGTTTGGTTAAAATAGAATACAACGACTTCTGTTCAACGGCGGTGAAGTGCATTTCCAAACAACAAGTATAATTGTTGGTTTTATAAAATAACACTATTCTTTTAAGAGAAAATTGCATAAATAGCCCCTCAACTTACGAGATGTGTAAATGCTATGCCTTTCAACTTATGAAATTGCAAGAATGACCCCTCAAGTTATCAAAATCGTTTGTTTTTTACCCCTGGTATTTAGCACATGATTTTCCGTTAAATTTGCAAACATTTTTCGTTTGCAGTATTTGTTCTNAAAACGCATATTTTACGATATAACATATCGTAATCAGATTTTGGGTTTTCTCAGTCTCACCATAAAATTCTCTTAAACTAGCTTTTCTTTCATAAAGAAACATGGTTGTGTTCCCATCTTCAAATGCCTACAATTTGGAAAAAAAACGGAATTGTTCACGATTACATCGATACGAAAATCGGGCAATGAAGAGGCTAACCTTGTAAATGAGAATTCTTATTAAACCAATAGCACCAGCAAGATGACAATCAGTCCACTTAACTAAGAAGAGAAACATTGAAGCAAAGGGGCTGTACGATAGCCTCATTTGAAAGTATCCACCGTCGCATGCCGTTGGATAACCCGATGCTCTTCATTCTCAAAAGGAAGAATTCGAATTCATCAACGACATAATACATTTTTCAGAGGTGAAACAAGTGATCCATAACACCATAACTTCGTAAAAAAGCTTTACAAATTTGTAGGGAAAACATAATACTGATCCAGAGGCTCCACAAATAATGGTACAGCAAAGCAAAAGGACAAAAAGGAGTAAAAACGAGAAAATAATGCATTTAATCTCCAAATTTTTACAGTTTTAGTAAAATTAATCTCCATAATTTGTAATGACATTAACCTCTTGCACTTTTACAGTTTTAAGGTTTTGGCAGATTTGGTTCTCAAGTTTGCAATATTTGACAAATCGCATCCTCAATGGCAAAATCGGTCCCCGAAATTATATTTTGGCGAGAACCTTATTTTCTAAAATTGAGAACCTTGAGGACCAAATATGCATTCATGATAAAATTTGGGGACTCGTTTTGCTAGAACATAGAAATAGTGGGGACCGGTTTTACGATCTTCATACTTTCAGGATCAAAATTGCCGTAATCATAAAACAATGCGAACCAAATTGTCAAAACTATGAAACTATAAGGATCAAATTTGCGTCTCGCCCAAAAAAACAGATCATACTTTCTTCATAAACACCACAACTATCCACTCTCAAACGATACCAATTTCAGTGCATAAAAAAGCATCAAATCATGTAAATAGTGTAAAAAACAACATAAACACATAGAATTTGAATCCCAATACACAAAAAATCGTGCAAAACCAGCCACAGAGCACAAAAATACAAACAAAAAACAATGAAAGAACGAAGCTTACAGAGAGTTGGCATATTCAATGTCGGTTTCTAACGCTTTGAGAGAATCTTTAAAAGATTTCTTCATCAGTACCTCGTTGTTTCGTTCCCATTCAACTTTCAAATCATTCTCAAAAACCCCTTAAAAGTTTTTCACTGTCTCAAGCGCTATACCTTCAAAGAACAAATTTTTACCGACGAAAAACAAAAACTCAGTCACAAGACAAAACTAGGAAACTCGAATTCCTTTGCTCTTCTTAAACAAATAATCAAAACCCAATACATATAAATTGTAAAAATTGCAGATTCCGAGACGGAACGTACAAAAAAGAGGGTAGAGTATACGCTTGATTCCACGGGTTCCTTGTGGAGCCTGAAGAATTGCAAACTCTCGATACGTAGATGAAGACGTTAATCAAGATTTTACATATTTTGCTCTCAGATTACTACTTATACAAATATGGTGGGCTGCCCCTTTGCTCTCAGTTCATGACTGGGTCTGAGTCCTCTAATTTCTTTATTTAAAATTAGGAAAATCATATAATTAAATCTCCAACTTACTAAAGGTGTAAAATGCATATTTCCAACTTTTGAACTATGTAAAATGACACATAAAATTATCTATATTATTTATTTTCGATCATCGACATTCTAGCATACAGTTTTTCGTAAATTGAACATCGTTTGAAAACCCCTAAAAAGTACGTAAATAAAATTTGTTTGAAAAATTATATAAAATTGAATCTTGATGTTCGAGAATTGTGCATAAATTTTAAATATTAACAAGTTCATTAAAATATCAATAATAACCAATATTGAAAACTTGAAATGTCTTATGTACATTTAATTGAAGTTGGGGGACTACAAATGCATATTTTTGTTCAAAAAATATATTATATTTGCAAATTCCTAACTTTGAGAACATGTCATTTACACCGTCTATCATAGGCAAACATCACACATTTAAAATTACCCTAATTAGTGAATAATATAATCATGCAAATTATTTATTATTTAAATACTTAGATCATAAGTAAATTTAAATTAATAGTATAGAATAAATATTTTATATTATAATAATTTAGATTTGGATGAAGATAAAGATTACGTACTAACTTAGGAAAATATAATAAATGTCCTATCAATTTCAACATTTAATTTCCATATTTTTAAATTAAGTTATTGACCCAATGACAGTGATATAAAATAATATTTTCAATATGGTCCTAATCTTTATCCAAAAAGAACATGTTAGGGCCCGCTATAGATTATCAACCTGTATTTATTAAATCTAATAAATTTTAAGAAGAAACAAATCATTTATCTTCAAAAAATGGAGGACTCTAATCATTGTATGGTATTCCTAATTTTAGCTCTTAAAGTTTTATCACTGTGGTAATTATGATCCACAAAATATGAAAATAATAAAATTAATCAAATACTTTGTAATTGGCAAACTCGTCCCAAAAATTTAGTCTAAATTACAAAATTAGTATGACAATTGAGATCATAAACCAAAATAAAATATTGAGGATTGATTTAACCGATTTGATCTCATCCAATTTGCCAAATGTAGTAAAATTAGATGATCAAATTTATCAAAATCTTAAAGTTACATAATTAAATATGTCATTACAAATTAATTAAAACAATAAAAGTTTGGGGATGAAGACACCATTTTCTCTAAAAAATCAATTTTCTTAAACCTAACTGTTTTTATAAATGATGTTTGGAAGTCCAAAGGGAGATATCAGTAACTTGTTCTAACAGTACACAAATTTAAATACAAAGTGTAGAATAAAATATTTATTGTTTTATACCTAAACTGATAGCTAAGATATTGCATCAAATTTTCAAATAGTATTTAATTATATTTATATTTGGAAGTTGTTGAATAATTGAATTTATTTGTTTTAAAAATTTAGTCTATATTACAAAAATTTAAACTATACATTATTGTCTTTTGAAATACTTATACTAATATAATTGAAAATGTTGACAATATGACATAAATATAATTAAACTACACACACAATTTAATTCTCATAATTTTATGATTTCAAACAATCGTACTCCCATAAATATCAATATGACATAAACCATCTCCATAATTTATGTTCGACCTATTTAGTCTATTTGAAGGTAATTGATCCCCTGACAATCAAGATGTTCGACCAAAATTAAATTTCATGGAATGATTTGTCATTTTAGAAATATGATTTTCCAAAATATTGCAAATTTGGTTTTGTCGAAACCTTAAAATTTAGGGACTTAATATAACTTTACAAATTATTGAGATCAAATTTATCAAAACTTTAAAATTTAGGAGAATTAATATGACAATAAAAATTATAAACACTAAATTTACCAAAACTACGAAAATTTGGGGACAATCATCTTCTCAAAGATAACAAATAGTTCAATGTTATGGTCTAATTCTAATAGAAGGGTTATCTCATTGAAAGGAGATAGATTAGATATCATGGTATCAAATACCGGTATGAAGATACGGTGACATCGAATAAACATACCGGTAAATTAACAAGTATGTATATCATCAAGAAACTAAACGTGGAGCCTTCTTTCTCATCCACACCAAAAATAAGAACCACTTTACATACCGAGCACAAGTTTGACATCAATGCACCAAACCGGCTGCGAAAATAGTAAATCCCGAAGTAAACTTGGTTGTCCATAATATGTAAGGAATGCTAAGAGATTGGATCTTTACTAAGCAAACAAAAACATGCGACGTATACCTACAACCCTCTAATGGGCAGTGTAAATTGCATACTCTCAAAGTTACGAAAATACAAATATGATATACTATTTAATAAAAAATATGCAATTGTAGTCTTCTAATTTCGATTAAATGCACGTAAAACACCTCAAATTACCAATACCGTTTATCATTGACTCCAACGATGCTTTTAATATTTTATATTCTTATGCGCAATTCAAATTTCAAAGTCAATTTTGTATAATCTTTCAAACTATAAAGGTCTTATTTCCAAACAATATAAACTTTGATAGTCAATCATGTTAACTAAAAAACGTTTACCAATTTAACGGAAAACCAAGTGCTACAGTGACATGGGTAAAAAACAACAGTATAGATAAGTTTATGTGTTATTCTTGCAATTTCGTAAGTTTGGGGACATGACCTTTACACATCTCATAAATTGGAGGCTAGTTATGCAACTTAGAGTATGATGTTATGGTACTTCTTGTGAGTGCTTAAATTCAAAAGGCGAGTTCACAAACTGACCTAAAAATTCTTGGAAATGTCCTTCACCTGTTCAGATATTGCTCTCTTCTTCTCAGCAGCTGCATAAAACAACGTCGTAAGAAAGCAATTCAGTGAACACATTGTAGATAAACGGTTTAAGATTATATGCAATTATACCCATATAAGAAAGTTCCTCTATCTTCTTTGAAGTCCTCACCGCAAACATCTGAAATCTTGGGCTAGAATCAAATTTATAAAAAAAGTCAAATTCCCAACGAAAAAATCCAATTCACAACATGAAGCAGAGAAATCAACGCATACTGTAACAGTTAATATAAAATAAAATCACAAACAGATAATAATTTGGATACAAGATGCGTATAACCTAACCCCTTCATCATTACAAGCCTACGGAAGTGATCATCGGCCAAAAATATACAATACATATAATCCCGAGATCATCAGATTCAATTGGTATAATAAATATTCTCAAAAACTGTATGAAATGCGAAATCATTTATTTACTTGTTGGCAAGTCCATTTACGATGAGCTCGTTTACTACGTAGTACATCACTCGGTGAATGAAATTTCCACCAGCCATACCTGAAAAACAACCCAAATAATAAAGAAACTATGCAAATCCGAATTCCGAGGAAAATTGAAGAGCGAAATCGGGTGAGGAAACAAACCCTAATCGTAGATACGTGAATGAAATGCTCAAATGCTTAATTGGGCATAATCATAAGATGAGTGACGAACTATTAGGCTTCCATATTGGGCCTAGTAATATTTGGACTATTGGAAATGCGAATCAAGGGATAATTTCAATTATTATTTTCATACTATTAGATATTTGGTAAAATTGATTCTTAAAGTTCATAAAACTCAAAATTAAATCGAACAAAATCGATCTTCATAGTTTATACGCAGTGACAAATTTGGTCCATGTAGTTTTTAAAAATGGGCATTTTGGACATTTTAAGTTAGCCGTTAATTCACGTTGATTCAAGAACTTTGTCTAAGAGTTTCTCTCGATTTCAATTCAAGAACTATATCAACACGTTTCTGTAAGCTTCCTTACTTGCTCTGTTTGTTATGGTCCTTTTTTAGGGGGTACCAACAGTCGTCCGGTTCGTTCAACAAACGAACTCGGTTCTGATTTCTTTTAAGCGTAGAAGACGATCAAAAGCTAAAAACAAAGTAGTGCACGACGATATATAGTGGAAACCCCAAGAACTGGGGTGAAAACCACTCGACTAAGAGCTGATTATGCTCTTAGCCTGCTCACTAATGAAATAACTCAAAGTTCATACAAGAAAGGCTAATGAAAATGACGAGGTAAAGAAAGCGATAAGAATCCGGCAGAGTAACAGCCTATTCTTCCGCGTCCAAAAGGTCCTGTTGTCTCCGTCGTCTGGCCCTGTATTTATAGAGTTCTTAGTGAGTGTAAATCACGCTCCGTAACCGCCTCTGACAGGTTTTTTAGAGGTTGTTATTGCGGGATGTAAAACGAGGTTGAGACCAAAGCGTGGTAAACGTGATCGGGCCCAAAGCGTGGTAAACGTGGGAAGGCCCGAAGCGTGGTAAACGTGAGTTGTAACTGCTCGGACCGAACCCAAGTGCCAGCTGGCAGAAAACGTTTTATTTTGCCAAGGTCATTTTCGGTCCTTCAGTTGAACATCGGGCCGCTCTTTATTGGAGGTGAGGAATGGGCTATAAGGNCTAACAAACCTGTCAGAGGCAGTTACAGAGCGTGAATTACACACGCCATCAACTCTATAAATACAGAGCACAACGACGGAAAAAGCAGGACCCTTTGGACGCATAAGAACATGTTGTTACCCTGCCGGAGTTCTTATTACTTTCTTATTTTATGTTATATTCTTTAAGCCTTTACTGTATTATGTAATGAATCATTTGATTAGTGAACAGGCTAAGAGTTTATTTCGCTCTTAGCCAAGTGGTTTTCTCCCCAATTCCTGGGGTTTCCACTATAAATCGCTTTGCCTCATTGTTATTCCCAGTTTCTTAATCGTTTTCCCATAAAAAACAAATCAAAACCGAGTTCGTTTGTTGACGAACCGAAAGACTGTTGGTACCCCCTAAAAAGGGACCACAACAGTTTGGTGCCGTCCGTGGAAACGATTCTCTAATCCCATTTGAGTTTTCTACCAGGGATAGGATAATCAAAGGCATAGCGACTGGAACTTCGACGAATGACAGTGACGTGCTTCCAGACAGTATCCCAGCACCAACATTCACTTCACAGGATCTGGAAGCTGTCGTCAGGAAGGTGGTACTGGAAATTACGTCGGAGAGAAGTGGAACAGAACCGACGGCTGTTCAAGCCCTGTTCCAAGAAGTAGAGGGTACGAGAGTGACCCTAACGAGCGCAACACTGATAAGGAGGAAATCATCAGGTGCGGTGTAACAACGAGGAGGCCGAGATATCGATCCACTCCTCCTGCCCTGGCCAGGGCTCTAACTCCAGCTCCTAAGAATGACCAGGAGCAGATGCAGCGACGGATTGACGAGCTCACCAAGGAGTTGGAGAGCATGCGTGCGCTGAAGGACTGCGAACCTAATCTGGGACGCAATCCTGGTTTATTCAACAGGGCCATGGAGGCCTCAATCAGGCGAAATAAGGACGATGACTGGTGGCATAATCTGCATGCGGTCCAGACGTCATCCCAACAATCTGAAGGCGTGTCTGCCGCCTTGGGAGATTTGATGCTCCACTTTTCCGAAGAAATCTGGGCGGCAGTCCCAGATCGGCATTATTGCAACCCCGAGGGGTTGCCGACGTTTCGCGGCGACGGTGATCCGATCGATCACGTTGCCGATTTTGAATTACGCATGGGAACGGTTCGAACCTCAGATTCGCTGAAGTGCCGCATCTTCGCGGCAGGATTACAAGGCGACGCCCGAAATTGATTCAGAAATTTGCCTGTCCGATCCATACAGTCGTATGGCGGATTTATTTTGGCTTTCTCATAGCAGTTCGCTCCAAATGTAGGACCGCTCTGAAGCAGGCAGGAACTATATCAGTTGAAATACATCTCGGAAAAAATGAGTATTCGGTCTTTCATGGAGAAATTCAACAGGACCGCATCATCAGAGCTGATCGAGCCCTATTGAAATTCAATAGGGCTCGATCTTTATACCACCGCATCATCAGAGCTGGATATTTTTGGCCGACATTGCTTGCAGATGCCAAGAAATACACTAAACGTTGCACCATATGTCATTATCATGCTCCGATCTCACAGCTACCTGGGGCTCCCTTATCAGTCACCCCATTGCCTTGTCCGTTTGACAGATGGAGGATTGATATCCTTGGACCTTTTCCTCGGTCAATAGGGCAAAGAAAATTTTGTATTGTGGCGGTGGAATATGACTCGAAGTGAATTGAAGTAAAAGCAGTAGCCATCATCTCAGAGAAGGTTGTCAAACACTTCTTATGGAGAAATATTGTGAGCCGCTTCGGGGTTCCCCTAGCACTCATATCAGATAATGAGACTCAGTTCCGTGGA
The DNA here is from genome assembly GCA_009725065.1 of Utricularia reniformis. Lineage (NCBI taxonomy): Eukaryota > Viridiplantae > Streptophyta > Magnoliopsida > Lamiales > Lentibulariaceae > Utricularia > Utricularia reniformis. Next base: position 229,318 of record RWGZ01000410.1, read on the forward strand.
AAAAGCATACGGGATTTATGCATCAAATTGGGCATCACCCAACATTTCTCGTCAGTGGCCCATCCCCAAACTAATGGACTTACGGAGGTATCTAACAAGGTTATCCTGAAAAGATTGAAGACAAAGTTAGAGGATTTTGGAAGGAAATGACATGAACACATATATGAGGTCTTATGGGCATACCGAACTACACCTCGTTCAACAACCAGGAATCACCTTTTTCATTGGTGTATGGGTCCGAAGTTGTTAGCCCGGTGGAGGTTGCCATTCGATCACCTAGGATATCTCAATACGATGAGCATATGAATGGTGAAAGGAGATTATTTTATCTCGAGATGATCGAAGAAAAGAGAGATGCGATTTACGCGGGGATGCGTGCTTATCAACGAACTATGGAACGGACCCATAACAAACTAGTCCTCCCAAGGGAATTCTTTGAAGGCGACCTCGTCCTCAGAAGCATAAAGGTGCAGAGGAACGTTGGAAAGCTGAATAGAAATTGGGAAGGACCGTATCGAATATCAAAGAAATTGTAATCATGTGCGTATAAACTTGAAACATTGGATAATATAGAGGTCCCCCGAACTTGGAATGTCATGAATTTAATGCGATATTTCTTGTGAACTTTCGATTAATATGTTTGACTCAATAAACATACATTCCTTTAAACGTAAGTTGAAAACAAGTAAGTACAAAACAAATTATTTCTAATTGAGTGATGAACCGATCTTAAAGTTGGATAACTTAGGATGAATCTGGATTGGTGACCGAAGCTTCTTATCCACAAGGCTCCCAAGTTGTAGTGATCGCTCTGACGAGTCAGATGCTCATGCACTTGCCTAGTCCCATGGATGAGTTGCGATTCTCCCATAACTCATTACGAACTGACACTCCCTTCAACGGCATTCATTCTTGGGAAATGACCCTTGTACTTACGAAATTCGCCACGAAAAGAGGAATGGGGAGTCAACATATCGAAACACAAGTTCGATCCTGATATTACCCGGGTATATTCTCTTGTGTCCGTCCTTACCCGGGAGCTCGTCCGACGTGGCTATTGGTATTTTCGGTATTTTCATATTTTTATCGGATGGCATTCTCAAGTGGTATTCTCGTAATTCTGGCTCGCTGGGCCCCGTAGAAAGTTTCTGTGAGCATTTTGAGATGTTTCGGGTCATTTCGGCCCCGGACGGGGCCAAGGGTATTTTCGTAATTTGCCACCCGGGAGCGCACCGGTCGGGTGCAATGATGTTATGTGGCTGCGTATTCGCTATCTGAAGGCAAAGAACTGACATACGAGGTTCTCGGGAATTTTCTGATCGTACTTCCGACTAATGTCTGGTCCGGATTGGTTCCCGAGGCTTCGAGATCAACATGGCATTTATTATATCATAATTGGGAATATTTAATCATTTTGGGCTAAGTGAGGTGGACTAGGCTTATGGGCCCAAGAGGGTGAGTTCTGGGCTAAATTCCTCTATAAATAGGAGTCACAAGGCTTCGAGAAGGGATTCGGACTTTTATCACGCTTCCCAAGGCAAAATCTGATCTCCCAGTCGCGACGAAACTCACTATTCGCGACCACTCCTGATCAGCCGCGACGAATCGCCTTTAGCCGCGACGAATCGCAGTTAGCCGCGACGAATCGCCGTTAGTCGCGACCAACCGCCAACTCGCGACGAGTGGCCAGCCAAACCGACAGCCAATCGCGACCAGTCATCGATTCGTCGCGAACAGTGCCCGACTCGCGACCAGTCATCGATTCGTCGCGAGAAGCCCACCTGCCTGCACTGTTCATCCGCGTCCAGTGCAGTGCGACTGCACATTCGATCGTTTTTCGAGCCGTTTTCGTCCGTATCGTCATTATCATCTCATTGTAATTGTATTCTCCAAATATTATAGTGAAAACCAAGGTAGAGCTTCGCTCTCCCGAGGACGTAAGCCCACACATTGTGGGCCCAACCTCGTATATCGCTCGTGTCCCCACAACAACCTAATTTCGAATTAATTATAAATTGACTGATCTAAGAATAAATACCCAAAATATTTTTAGACTAGATCAGATCCTATTATGAGATATATGATGAACAAAAGCTTAGCCAATATAACCTACGAGACTTCAGTAGAACCAAGGTTCAGTAGAAACTTATATGGATTCATATTGAACTTGGACCGCGTCTTTCTAATTAAGTTGTGATTCCAAGGACGGAATAAGAGTGATCCGCATACAATGTAAAACGAATGATCCAATCATAATTGACCTGAGTGAGCCAAACATAATATCTGGGATCGATGGGTTAACACCCTATAAGCATCCCCGATCTTACACTTGGTGGTTAAAACACTCTCATTAATATGAAACATATTAATTCACCTAAAATGTCAGTTACAATACTTTATTCTGACGATTAAAAAGACAAGAATTGAGAGGAAAAGTTTTATATTGAATATAAGGAACAAAACAGGGACAAAATACAGCTTAAGATCTAACTAATCTGCCTATCTTCCTTATCTTCCACTCCCTGCTCATGCGGTTCGGTCAGGGCCGCGAGCTGCTTCAATTCTTCTTCCTGATCGGCCACTTTCTGATTGACCGCTTTCTCCATTTCCTCAAAGAGATAGAAGAAAGGGTCATCTTCTAAAACATGTTCTTCCAAAGAAGGAATTACCTGAAAGTTGCCATATTTCTCAAGTGGCTCGATCGCCTTCCATCGCTCGTCCGAAGGGGAAAGCCCGAACTGCTTCGTAACCTGCTCTCGCATGTTATCCAGGTACTTAGCAGTGTACATCCCATGAATGTTATCCGCCAAAGCGAATAATAGAGAGGACCGAGCGAAGCCTAGGACTGCTTCCCGGACTGAACCTTCAGCTGAAGTGCGGGTCCTTGTCAATTCTTCCTCCAAGTTCGCCTTCTCTTCTTGGGCCTGAAGGAGAAGCTCGTTGAGCTTATTCATCTTCTCCTGGGCCCGACCCTGAACTTGGTTGATTTCTTCTTCCTTGGCCCGCGGCTTGGCCTCCAGGTCAGAAATTCAGCCCTGAGCTGTTTTCTCTATCTTCTCTAGCTCAGAGACTTTGTCTGCTAAGAGTGAGACTTCCGTCCCAACTCTTAGCAGTTCATTATCCAGTCGGTCCCGGTCCTCTTGTACCGTGACCAACTCACCATGTTTGATCTCAACTTACCTTTTCGCAAGGTCAAGTTGATCTTGGATTTGTTGAGACACAACATTGCCACCCTGGTTCTTCTCCACGGTGATGTCAGTTGTGAAGGCCTTCCTCAACATCTGCATAGAACAGTAATGTCAAAAAATAAAGCTTCGGACCTTAATGTAAAAGGAGATTACTTTAGTTGCGAGATTGAGGAAGCCCTCAATAATTTCTTCCCCAGACATGTCCGGTTGGACATTGTCCGGGTTTTACTCTACACAAAGGCGGAAATCCTTTAGGAAAACACTTCTCCAGGAGATCAATTTCCTCCTCTTACTAAACCTGTCTAGCAGGCCTAAGGCAACACCCAAATCGGAGTTAGTCTTAGGACCCGAGATAGGTTCCTTCAAAACGATCCTCTTAGTAGGGACCGAAGCACTCCCCCCTCTCTTCAGTCTTTTGGGATCCTTCGAGGCTTCTGATTCGGTCGACCTCTTTCCTTTTCCCAAGGGGATCGACGGCATGGAGACGTTCGCCTTAAAATTGGGATTGGGGAGAACTTTCTCCACGGGAACGGCTCCCTACAACAATAAAGTAACTATATTAGCAATAATGAAGGAATTATTTCTGATTTGGTAGAGGCTGGATAAGCTCAAAGAACGAATCCGAGCCATTATCACCTCCTCTACCACTCCAAATACCCAAAACGCAGGCCCCTCTCCCGTCGAGGGCTGCCCTGTGCCGCGCAGGGTTAGTGTGCCCGTGCTGGTGGTTTGAATCGGGGGGTTCCCGGACCCCGATGGAACCAGCATACCCCCTGTTGCTGATTCACTCTCCTCAGCACTTCCCGTTGCTTCGCGTTGTTTTTCAGAAGGACGGACCGAAGCAGCAGCCACACGCTTAAACCGTGAGCTAGACATCGTCTTAGTTGAGTCTGCAAAATAAATACATAAGGATCAGGAAATGATGGAATAAAAATATTACTTCATACCCGATCCTTCTGACGGATCTGAACTAGAAAACATCCCCTTCGGGGCTGGGGCTCCGGTCCTACCCACGACACCTATTTCTATCAACCTTTTCTCCCGAAGCAGTTCTGTTCGTTTAAGGCGTGCTTCGGGAGGGAGGAACATTGCAAGTGTGTTTGCGGTGTCCGGACGAGAGGGGTTGAACCTGGTTCGGTCCAACTGGCCTATGCGTGGGTGAGTTATACGTGGCCACACCTTTAACATATCCTCTTTTGGGACTGTTATCCACACATAACAAGATTCCCAAGTATGGAGAAACTCTTCTTTATCAACTATAGCGCACTCTTTAGTGCGCACCGCTATATAATATAGTTTGCGGCATCCTAACACACCTTTACCCATTCGGGACCCCACTAAGAACAAGTTGAAAAAATGTTCTAAGGTCGGGGCCTTGTTCTGTTGGTAGCAATAGAATATGAACGCCACTATATACACATAACTACTCGGAAATAACGCAAAAGTCGAGCAGTGAATTTCTTTAAGAAGGATTGCTACAAAAGGATGCAGCGGAAAACGCAGCCCGCACTTTAAAGAAGCATAACTAACTAGAATAGCGGAAAACTCACGCGTTCCACGCTTCGGGCCCTATCACGTTTATCATGCTTCGGGCCCGATCACGCAGACCACGCCTCGGTCCCAGCCTCGTTTTACATCCTGCGATAACAACCTCTAACAAACTTGTCAGAGGCGATTACAGGACGTGGATTACACTCGCCGGCGACTCTATAAATACAGGGCAAGACGAAGGAAACAACATGACCCTTTGGACGCGGAAGTACAGGCTGTTACTCTGCCGGATTCTTCTCGCTTTCTTTACCTCGTCATTTTCATTAGCCTGTCTTGTATAAACTGTTGAGTTATTTTACTAGTGAGCAGGCTAAGAGCATAATCAGCTCTTAGTCGAGTGGTTTTCACCCCGATTCACGGGGTTTCACTATATATTGCCGTGCATTTATTTTGGTTTTTAGCTTTTGATCGTCTTCCACATCTTAAAGAAATCAGAAATGAGTTCGTTTGTTGAACGAACCGGACGACTGTTGGTACCCCCTAAAAAGGGACCATAACAGTTTGGCGCCGTCCGTGGGGACGATTTTTTCTAATCCCATTTGAGTTTTCTAC